>SZWC01001774.1:106063-123844 GCA_023375785.1 Penium margaritaceum | reverse complement strand
CCCCCCCCCCCCCCCGACATCCTCCCCTACATTCCCAGTTTCCGTCCAACTCCCTCGATTTCCGCTGACAACCGCCACCCGGCTGTCCTTCCCACATCAGCCCATGCCATCCGCAAATTTGACATCGCGGATGGTGTGGCTCGGTGCCATGGCAGAACGTCTTGGTGAGCTGGAGCTCTACTCGGAAGATCTTTGTCTGCTCGAAACTTTGGAACTCAAAGGTGAAGTTTCAAAGTTCGAGTTTAGAACTTCAAGTTCCAAACACGACGTTCAAAACTTTGAGTTCCAAA
Source organism: Penium margaritaceum (assembly GCA_023375785.1). NCBI lineage: Eukaryota > Viridiplantae > Streptophyta > Zygnematophyceae > Desmidiales > Peniaceae > Penium > Penium margaritaceum. The sequence continues at coordinate 123,554 of SZWC01001774.1, read as the reverse complement.
GTCTGATCAGCTCACATCTGGGAAGTTCGAGTTCCAAATTTCCAACCGGAACTTTGAAACTCGAAGTTCCGATCGGTCGGCTTGACCGCTCAAGAAGTGGAATGGCCAAAACGACCCATGGAAACAAGGCACATTTTGAGCTTCAACAAGAGTATTTGTGAAACACACAACAAGTCAACACTAATGGTTTCACGTATGTTTCCCATGAATTTATCATATATCCCAAAACACGATACAAACTTCCCTAATACTCAACGAACTATTCATGCAACGGCTCCAAAACCCTAGATCCTAGCTATCGAGTAGAGGTGGAAAAGGGACATAAAGAGATGTATTGCTCGGACTTGCAAGTCCATGAGTGGTGGACTTGCAAGTCCACACGTATTGGACTCGCAAGTCCATGGACTCGAGAGTCCAAGCCCAGACTTGCGAGTCCAAGTCTGGAGCCAGACTCGGACTCGCAAGTCCAAGTCCGGGTCCAGACTCGAGAGTCTGGACTTGCGAACACCCTTAGATACAGGTAATCATCGTAGTAGTAGTCCAGGCAGTCATCCTGGAAAGGAGGCAAGACTTCTGAAGGAGGAGGAGTGCATTTGAAGGTCAACATGATGTCAGTGGCATGAGAAGATCAGGATGGCAGTAGTTTGTAGAAGGTGGATGGGTTGTCCTTATGACAGCGACGCACTCATACATGTCTCTGGTTGGCAGGACAACTGCGGAGGTGGGCGCAGGGGTGAACCACGTGCGAGGCGCTGCTGACGTTGCGGAGGATAGTTGATCGGAGAAGGTGCATTTTGGTTGCAAACTTCAGGCGGTAGGTGGAGATTGATTTGGGTGATGAATACTGCAAGAGTGGTTGAATGCTGTGCCCATACACAGCGTTGTTTGACCTTGCAGTTGAAGGAAGAAGGGAGGAGTGGAGCTTCAGCTGGCTGAAAGGAGACGGCGCGGCGCGGCTTAGTGGTTTCAGTGTTCTTGAGAGCGGAGAGAGCCAAGCTCTTTCTCTCGGCTCTGATACCATGTAAGGAAAATGGGAGCAGGAGAGCATGCAAAGGGGCAAAGAGACAGGTGGCGAGGAAGGTGCCACAAAGGTGCGGAGCGCTGACGGAGGATGACTTCACAGCAAGAACAGGAGCATGGAGTTAAAGCAAAGGAAGCGCGAGGAGCGGAAGCGACGAAGCGCTGAGGATGCGAGTGATACTTTAGCAGTGAAGGAGGGTTGGACACCGAACTGGGGGCGGAAGGTCACTGCGGTTCGGACACTACAGCGATTGAGGAGCAGGCAACACCTTGGATTGTTTGTGAGGCACAGCTGAATGAGGACCAGAGGCTGAGAAGCTGAGGGCCCGAAGGCCTTTGTGGAAATGATGGATGATTGAGTTGAGGCACTAATCAAAGCGATGGGAGCGATGAAAAATGAGGGTGATGATGAAGGCAACTGAAAGGAATTGATTGAGGAAGAAATGACTGAGGCAATAGAATACAGGGGTCCTACTGCTATTAGCACTAGATAGGTCTAAGCCTAGAGGACGGAGTACAGGCACGTACACCCAGTAGGGAGGGCGGTGCGAGATGTGAAGCCGCAGCCGCCAGTGTGCTGCTGCTGCTGCTTCTTTGTCTTCGCGGTGCGGAGGCCTGGTGCGGCTCCGCACGATCTTGTGCTTATGGGAGTTCTCCCAGGTGGAGTGGAGGACGTGCTTCTTCTGCCAAGCCTTGGTTGCACCCGCGGTGATCGGACCGCAGAGCCAGACTGTTGTTGGCAGATCTTGCCGATTGCTACATGGCAGCGGAGGTCCGTGGGCGTTGGTTGTGGTAGGTTCGGACGGTTGGATGGTTAGACTGGAGCAGTCAAGTTGGGCATACCCTCTGAGCTGTTCGGGCGGCAGAACGCGAGAGGTGAGCCGGGTTCGGGCTGGCTTTTTCAGTTTCCGTTGAGGGAGAGTTGGCATACACCAGGGGGCCAGAGGAGAACCCGGTTGAGCCGTGTGAGTCGTGCTCCAGATTTCGAGAGCATATGTCACTAACCATGACCAAAAGAATTTGACACTGTGTGGTCGACGTTGAAAACTCATAACACGAGTCACAAATGGTCAGAGGGGGGAACAATGGATTCGGAATATTAGTTATGAACTAGCAAGTACAACGACCTTCAATAAATAGTGGCACGGTGTGGCTAGCATACACAGTGACCAACTAAAGGATGTATACGTCACTGACTTTGACCAAAGAAGTCCACTATGTGTGGCCAATATTGACAACTCATAACACAAGTCACAAATGGTCAGAGGGAGAGACAGTGGTTTGGGAACCCTATGTATTGACTTAAAAAGGACAAAGAACTTCAATAAGTAGTGGCACGGCGATGCTACTATGCACACCAAACAACTAGACTTGGCACATGTCACTGGTTATCAACGTTAACAACTCATAACATGAGTCAGAAATGGTCAGAGGGGGAAACAATGGTTTTGGAATGTTAGTTCTCAACTAGCAAGGACAACGACCTTCAATAAAAAGTAGCACAGAGTGGCTACCGTGCACAATGACCGACCAAAGTAGGCACACGTACTTCCTTTCACGAAAGAGATCGCTGTGTATTGGCAACGCTGACAACTCATAGTACGAGTCACAAATGGTCAGAGGGGGGAACGATGATTTGGGAACACCAGGTATCAACTACCAAGCACAAAGACCTTTAATAAGTAGTGGCACGGTGTGGCTACCATGTACAATGACCAACCAAAGTAGGCATATGTCACTGACCATGACCAAAGAATGTCACTGTGTGTGATCAACTTTGACAACTCAAAACATGAGTCACAAATGGTCAGAGGGGGAAACAATGGTTTGTGAATACTAGTTATCGACTAGCAAGTACAAAGACCTTCAATATATAGTGGCACAGTGTGGCTACCATGCACAGTGACCAACCAAAGTATGCATATGTCACTGACCATGACCACAGAATTTCACTTCATGTGGTCAACGATGACAACTCACAACAAGAGTCACAGATAGTCAAAGTGGGTAACAATGGTTTGGGAATACTAGCTATGAACTAGAAAGCACAAAGACCTTCAATACGCAGTGACACTGCGTGGCAACCATGTACAGTGACAAAACAAAGTAGGCATATGCCACTAACCATGACCAAAAGAAGTTCACTGCGTGTGGTCAACGTTGAAAACTCATACCACGAGTCACAAATAGTCAAAAGGAGAGACAATGGATTGGGAACCCTATGTAGCGACTACAATGGACAATGAACTTCAATAAGTAGTGGCACGGTGTGGCTACTATGCACACCAAACAAGCAAACTAGGCATATGTCACTGACCATGACCAAAGACTTTCAATATGGGTGGTCAACGTTCCATATTGAAATTCTTTGGTCATGGTCAGTAACATATGCCTGGTTTGGTTGTTTGGTGTGCATAGTAGCCATACCGTGCCACTACGTATTGAAGTTCTTTGTCCTTTCTAGTCGATACATAGGGTTCCCAAACCATTGTCTCTCCACCTGACAAATTGTGACTCGTGTTTTGAGTTGTCAATGTTGACCACACATAGTGGACTTCTTCAGTCATAGTCAGTGACGTATGCATCTTTTGGTTGGTCACTGTGCACACTAGCCACACCGTGCCACTACTTGTTGAAGGTATTTGTACTTGCTAGTTGATAACTAGTGTTCCCAACCCATTGTTTCCCCCTGTGACCATTTGTGACTCGTGTTACGGGTTGTGAACGTTGACCACCTATATTGAAATTATTTTGGTCATGGTCAGTAACATATGCCTCGTTTGGTTTGCAACTGTACATTGTTACCACGCCGTCTTACTACGTGTTAATGGTCTTTGTGCTTTCTAGTTGATAGCCAGTCTTCCCAAACCATTGTTACCCCCCTCCGACTATCTGTGACTCATGTTGTGCGTTGTCAACGTTGACCACATGAAGTGAAATGTTTTGGTCATGGTCAGTGACATATGCCTAGTTTGGTTTGCAACTGTACATTGTTACCACGCCGTCTTACTACGTGTTAATGGTCTTTGTGCTTTCTAGTTGATAGCCAGTCTTCCCAAACCATTGTTACCCCCCTCCGACTATCTGTGACTCATGTTGTGCGTTGTCAACGTTGACCACATGAAGTGAAATGTTTTGGTCATGGTAAGTGACATATGCATACTTTGGTTGGTCATATGGTAGCCACACTGTATCACTGCATATTGAAGGTATTTGTACTTGCTAGTGGATAACTAGTATTCACAAACTATTATCTTCCACTCTGACCATTTGTGACTCGTGTTATGAGTTGTCAAAGATTACCACATATAGTGACATCATTTCGCCATGGTCAGTGACACATGCATACTTTGGTTGGTCATCCTGCATGGTATGCACACCGTGCCACAATTTATTGAAGGTCCTTGTGCTTGCTAGTTGATACATGGTGTTCCCAACCCATTGTTTCCCCCTCTGACCATTTGTGACTCGTGTTATGAGTTGTCAACGTTGACCACGCGCAGCAGATTTCTTTGGTCAAAGGCAGTACATATGCCTACTTTGGTCCGTCATTGTGCATGGTAGTCACACCGTGCTACTACTAATTGAAGGTCGTTGTACTTGCTAGTTGAGAACTGATATTCCCAGACCATTGTTTCCCCGCTGACTGCTTGTGACTCGTGTTATGGTTGGTGAACGTTGACCACCCATATTGAAATTCTTTGCTCGTGGTCAGTGACATATGCCTAGTTTGGTTGTTTGGTGTGCATAGGAGCCACACCGTGCCACTATGTATTGAAGTTCTTTGTCCTTTGTAGTCGATACATAGGGTTCCCAAACCATTGTCTCTCCCTCTGACCATTTGTGACTCGTGTTATGAGATGTCAATGTTGACCACACATTGTGGACTTCTTCGGTCATAGTCAGTGACGAATGCATCCTTTGGATGGTCACTGTGCACGCTAGCCACACCGGGCCACTACTTGTTGAAGGTCTTTGTACTTGGTAGTTGATAACTAGTGTTCCCAGCCCATTCTTTTCCCCTCTGACCGTTTGGGACTCATATTATGAATTTTCAACGTTGACCATACACTGTGAAATACTTTTGGTCATGATTAGTGACATATGCCTACTCAGGTTTATCGCTGTACATGGTTACCACGCTTTGTCACTACGTATTGAAGGTCTTTGTGCTTTCTAGTTGATAGCTATTCTTCCCAACCCGTTGTTATGCTTTCTGAATATCTGTGACTCTTTTTGTGATTTGTCAACATTGACCACATGAAGTGAAATGCTTTGGTCATGGTCGGTGTCATATGCATACTTTGGTTGGTCACTGTGCATAGTTGCCACACTGTGCCACTACATGTTTAAGGTATTTTTACTTGCTAGTCAATAACTAGTATTCACAAACCATTATCTTGTACTCTGACCATTTGTGACTTGTGTTATGAGTTGTCAAAGTTTACCACGCATACTGACATTCTTTCGTCATGGTCGGTGACATATGCCTACTTTGGTTGGTCATTGTGCATGGTATCCACACCGTGCCACAACTTATTGAAGTTCCTTGTGCTTCCTAGTTAATGCCTAGTGTTCGCAACCCATTGTTTCCCCATCTCATCCATTGTGACTCGTATTATGAGTTGTCAACCTTGACCACACACGGCGGATTTTTTTGGCCAAAGGCAGTACATGTGCCTACTTTGGTCGGTCATCGTGCATGGTAGCCACACAGTGCTACTACTGATTGAAGGTCGTTGTACTTGCTAGTTGAGAACTGATATTCCCATACCATCGTTTCCCCCTCTGTGAGTTTGTGACTCGTGTTATGGTAGGTGAACGTTGACCACCCATGTTTACATTCTTTGGTCATGGTCAGTGTCATATGCCTAGTTTGGTTGTTTGGTGTGCATAGTAGCCACACCTTGCCACTACGTATTGAATTTCTTTGTCCTCTCTAGTCAAGACACAGGGTTCCCAAACCATTGTCTCTCCCTCTGACCATTTGTGACTCGTGTTATGAGTTGTAAATGTTGACCATACATAGTGGAATTCTTCGGTCATAGTCAGTGACGTATGCATCCTTTGGTTGGTCACTGTGCACGCTAGCCATACTGTGCCACTACTTGTTGAAGGTCTTTGTACATGCTAGTAGATGAATATTGTTCCCGACCCATTGTTCTACCCCTTGACCATTTGTGACTCGTGTTTTGTGTTTCAACTTTGACCACACACAGAGAAGTTATTTGGCTCATGGTTAGTGACATATGCCTACTTTGACTTGTCACTCTACATGGTTACCACACAGTGTCACTACGTATTGAAGGTCTTTGTACTTTCTAGTTGATAGCTAGTCTTCCCAAACCATTGTTACCCCCCTATGACTATCTGTGACTTGTGTTGTGAGTTGTCAGGGTTGACCACATGAAGTGAAATTCGTTGGTTATGGTTGGTGACATATGCATGCTTTGGTTGGTCACTGTGCATGGTAGCCACAATGTGCCACTACATATTGAAGGTGTTTTTACTTGCTAGTCAATAACTAGTATTCACAAACCATTATCGTCCACTTTGACCATTTGTGACTCGTGTTTTGAGTTGTCAACGTTTACCACACATGGTGACATTCTTTGGTCATGGTCAGTCGCATATGCCTACCTTGGTTCCTTATCCTGCATGGTATCCACAGCTTATTGAATGTCCTTTTTCTTGCTAGTTGATACCTGGTGTTCCCAAACCATTGTTTCCCCCTCTGATCATTTGTTACTTGTATTATGAGTTGTCAACATTGACCACACACATCGGATTTCTTTGGTCAAAGGTAGTACATATGCCGACTTTGGTCGGTTGTTGTGCGTGTAGCCACCCCGTGCTACTACTGATTGAAGGCTGTTGTACTTGCTAGTTGAAAACTGATATTCCCAGACCATTGTTTGCCCCTCTGACCATTTGTGACTCATGTTCTGGTTGGTGAACGTTGACCACTCATATTGAAATTCTTTGGTCATGGTCAGTGACATATGCCTAGTTTGGTTGTTTGGTATGCATAGTAGCCACACCGTGCCACTACGCATTGAAGTTCTTGGTCCTTTCTAGTCGTTACAAATGGTTCCCAAACCATTGTCTCTCCCTCGGACCATTTGTGACTCGTGTTATGGGTTGTCATTGCTGACCACACATAGTGGACTTCTTCAGTCATAGTTAGTGAAGTATGCATCATTTGGTTGGTCACATTGCACGCTAGCCACACCGTGCCATTACTTGTTGAATATCGTTGTACTTGCTGGTTGATAACTAGTGTTCCCAACCCATTGTTTCCCCCTCTGACCATTTGTGACTCGTGTTATGGGTTGTGAACGTTGACCACGCTTATTGAAATTCTTTGGTCATGGTCAGTGACATATGCCTAGTTTGGTTGTTTGGTGTGCATAGTAGCCACACCGTGCCACTACGCATTGAAGTTCTTTGTCCTTTCTAGTCGTTACAAAGGGTTCCCGAATTGTCTCTCCCTCGGACCATTCATGACTCGTATTATGAGCTGTCAACATTGACCACACATAGTGGACTTCTTCAGTCATAGTTAGTGAAGTATGCATCATTTGGTTGGTCACATTGCACGCTAGCCACACCGTGCCATTACTTGTTGAATATCGTTGTACTTGCTGGTTGATAACTAGTGTTCCCAACCCATTGTTTCCCCCTCTGACCATTTGTGACTCGTGTTATGGGTTGTGAACGTTGACCACGCATATTGAAACTCTTTGGTCATGGTCAGTGACATATGCGTAGTTTGGTTTGTCACTGTACATGGTTACCACGCCGTGTCACTACATTTTGAATGTCTTTGTGCTTTCTAGTTGATGGCTATTCTCCCCAAACCATTGCTAACCCCCTCTGACTATGTGTGACTCGTGTTGTGAGTTGTCAACGTTGACCACATGAAGTGAAATTCTCTGGTCATGGTCAGTGACATATGCATATTTTGGTTGGTCACTGTGCATGGTAGCCACACTGTGCCACTACATATTGAAGGTATTTGTACTTGCTAGTCGATAACTAGTATTCACAAACCATTATCTCCCACTATGATCATTTGTGACTCATATTATGAGTTGCCAAAGTTTGCCACACACAGTGATATCATTTGGTCATGGTCTATGACATATGCATACTTTGGTTGGTCATCGTGCATGGTATCCACACCGTGCCACAACTTTTTGAAGGCCCTTGTGCTTGCTAGTTGATACCTGGTGTTCCCAAACCATTGTTTCCCCCTCTAACCATTCCTGACTCGTATTATGAGTTTTCAACGTTGACCACACACAGCAGATTTCTTTGGTCAAAGGCAGTACATATGCCTACTTTGGTCGTTCATTGTGCATGGTAGCCACACTGTGCTACTACTGATTGAAGGTCGTTGTACTTGCTAGGTGGGAACTGATATTCCCAGACCATTGTTCCCCTCTGACCGTTTGTGAGTCGTGTTCTGGTTGACCACCCATATTGAAATTTTTTGGTCATGGTTAGTAACATATGCCTAGTTTGGTTGTTTGGTGTGCATAGGAGCCACACCGTGCCCCTACGTATTGATGTTCTTTGTCCTTTCTAGTCCATACATAGGGTTCCCAAACCATTTTCTCTCCATTTGACCATCTGTGACTTGTGTTATGAGTTGTGGATATTGACCACACATAGTGGACTTCTTCGGTCATAGTCAGTGACGTATGCATCCTTTGGTTGGTCACTGTGCACGCTAGCCACAGTGTGCCACTACTTGTTGAAGGTCTTTGTACTTCATAGTTGATAACTAGTGTTTGCATTCCATTGTTTCCCCCTCTGACCATTTGGGATTCGTGCTATGAGTTTTCAACGTTGACCACACACTGTGAAATTCTTCCGGCCATGGTTACTGACATATTCATACATATAGGTGAGAGGTCCATCCTTGGTTTATCGCTGTACATGATTACCACGCCGTGTCACTAAGTATTGAAGGTCTTTGTGCTTTGTAGTTGATAGCTAGTCTTCCCAAACCATTGTTATCCCCTCTGGCTATCTGTGACTCGTGTTGTGAGTTGTCAACATTGACCACATGAAGTGAAATTCTTTGGTCATGGTCAGTGACATGTGCATACTTTGGTTGGTCACTGTGCATTGAAGCCATACTGTGCCACTACATATTGAAGGTATTTGTACTTTCTTGTCGATAACTAGTATTCACAAACCATTTTCTTCCACTCTAACCATTTGTGACTTGTGTTATGAGTTGTCAAAGTTTACCACACATAGTGACCTTCTCTGGTCATGGTCAGTGACGTATGCCTACTTTGGTTGGTCATCCTGCATGGTATCCACAATGTGCCACAGCTTATTGAAGGTCCTTGTGCTTGCTAGTTGATACCTGGTGTTCCCAAACCATTGTCTCCCCCTCTGTCCATTTGTGACTCGTATTATGAGTTTAACGTTGACCACACACAGCGGACGTCTTTGGTCAATGGCAGTACATATGCCTACTTTGGTCTGTTGTTGTGCGTGGTGGCCAGACCGTGCTAATCCTGATTGAAGGTTGTTGTACTTGCTAGTTGAAACTGATATTCCCAGACCATTGTCTCCCCCTTTGACCATTTGTGACTCGTGTTATGGTTGGTGAACGTTGACCATCCTTATTGAAAATCTTTGGTCATGGTCAGTGACATATGCCTAGTTTGGTTATTTGGTGGCAATAGTAGCCACACCATGCCACTACATATTGAAGCTCTTCGTCCTTTCTAGTCGTTACAAATGGTTCCCAAACCATTGTCCCTCCCTCGGACCATTTGTGACTCGTGTTATGGGTTGTCAATGCTGACCACACATAGTGGACTTCTTCAGTCATAGTCAGTGACGTATGCATCCTTTGGTTGGTCACTGTGCACGCTAGCCACACCGTGCCACTACTTGTTGAATATCTTTGTACTTGCTAGTTGATTTCTAGTTTTCCCAATCCATTGTTCCCCCCTCTGACCATTTCTGACTCGTGTCATGGGTTGTGAACGTTGACCACCCATATTGAAATTCTTTGGTCATGGTCAGTGACGTATGCCTAGTTTGGTTTGTCACTGTACATGGTTACCACAATTTGTCACTACGTATTGAATGTCTTTGTGCTTTCTAGTTGATAGCTATTCTTCCCAAACCATTGCTACCCCCTTCTGACTATCTGTGAATCGTGTTGTGAGTTGTCAACGTTGACCACATGAAGTGAAATTCTTTGGTCATGGTCAGTGACATATGCATACTTTGGTTGGTCACTGTGCATGGTAGTCACACTGTGTCACTACATATTGAAGGTATTTGTACTTGCTAGTCGATAACTAGTATTCACAAAACCATTATCTTCCACTATGACCATTTGTGACTCGTGTTATGAGTTGTCAAAGTTTACCACACACAGTGACATCATTTGGTCATTATCAATGAAATATGAATACTTTGGTTGGTCGTCGTGCATGGTATCCACACCGTGCCACAACGTATTGAAGGTCCTTGTGCTTGCTAGTTGGTACCTAGTATCAAACAAAGTAGGCCGGTCGATAACTTTGGTGCCTTCTTTGGTCGGTCCATAACTAGTATTCACAAACCATTATCTTACACTCTGACCATTTGTGACTCGTGTTATGAGTAGGCATATGTACTGCCTTTGACCAGAAAATCCGTTGTGTGTGGTCAATGTTGACAACTCATAATACGAGTCACAAATGGTTTGAGGGGAAAACAATAGTTTGGGAACACCAGGTATCAACTAGCAAGCACAAGGACCTTCAATAAGTTGTGGAATGGTGTGGATACCATGCACGATGACCACCCAAAGTAGGAATATTTCATTGACCATGACCAAGGAATGTCACTGTGTGTGGTATGTTTTTACAGCTCATAACACGAGTCACAAATGGTCAGAGTGGAAGAGAATGGGTTGTGAATACTAGTTATCGACTAGCAAGTACAAATACCTTAAACATGTAGTAGCACAGTATGGCTACCATGCACAGTGACCAACCAGAGTATGCATATGTCATTGACCATGACCAGATAATTTCACTTCATGTGGTCAATGTTGACAACTTATAACACGAGTCACAAATGGTCAGAGGGAGAGACAATGGTTTGGGAACCCTATGTATCGACTAGAAAGGACAAAGAACTTCAATAGGTAGTGGCACGGTGTGGCTACTATGCACGCAAACTAGGAATATGTCACTGACCATGACCAGAGAATTTCAATATGGATGGTCAACGTTCACCAACCACAACACGAGTCAGAAACGGTCAGAGTATGAAACAATGGTCTGGGAATATCAATTATCAACTAGCAAGTACAACCACCTACAATCAGTAGTAGCACAATGTGGCTACCATGCACAATGACCGACCAAACTAGGTATATGTACTGCCTTTGTCCAAAGAAATCCACTGTGTGTGATCAACATTGACAACTCATAATACGAGTCAAAAATGGTCAGAGGGGGAAACAATGGTTTGGGAACACCAGGTACAAACTAGCAAGCACAAGAACCTTTAACAAGTTGTGGCACGGTGCGGATACCATGCACGATGACCAACCGAAGTAGGCATATGTCACTGACCATGACCAAAGAATGTCACTATGTGTGGTAAGCTTTGACAACTCATAACACGAGTCACAAATGGTCAGAGGGAGAGACAATGGTTTGGGAACCCTATGTAGAAAGGACAACGCACTTCAATACGTAGTGGCACGGTGTGGCTACTATGAAAACCAAACAACCAAACTGGGCATATGTCACTGACCATGACCAAAGAATGTCACTATGTGTGGTAAGCTTTGACAACTCATAACACGAGTCACAAATGGTCAGAGGGAGAGACAATGGTTTGGGAACCCTATGTAGAAAGGACAACGCACTTCAATACGTAGTGGCACGGTGTGGCTACTATGAAAACCAAACAACCAAACTGGGCATATGTCACTGACCATGACCAAAGAATGTCACTATGTGTGGTAAGCTTTGACAACTCATAACACGAGTCACAAATGGTCAGAGGGAGAGACAATGGTTTGGGAACCCTATGTATCGACTAGAAAGGACAAAGAACTTCAATAGGTAGTGGCACGGTGTGGCTACTATGAAAACCAAACAACCAAACTGGGCATATGTCACTGACCATGACCAAAGAATGTCACTATGTGTGGTAAGCTTTGACAACTCATAACACGAGTCACAAATTGTCAGAGTGGAAGATAATGGGTTGTGAATACTCGTTATCGACTAGTAAGTACAAATACCTTCCATATATAGTGGCACAGTCTGGCTACATTGTACAGTGACCAACCAAGGTATGCATATGTCACTGACCATTACCAAAGAGTTTCACTTCATGTGGTCAATGTTGACAACTCACAACACGAGTCACATATAGTCAGAGGGGGTAACAATGGTCTGGGAAGACTGGCTATCAACTAGAAAGCACAGAGACCTTCAATACGTAGTGACACGGCTTGGTAACCATGTACACTGACAAACCAGAGTAGGCATATGTCACTAACCATGACCAAAAGACTTTCACATTGTGTGCTCAACGTTTCAAACTCATAACACAAGTCACAAATGGTCAGAGGGGGAAACAATGGGTTTGGAACACTAGTTATCAACTAGCGAGTACAAAGACCTTCAACAAGTAGTGGCACGGTGTGGCTAGCGTGTACAGTGACCAACCAAAGGATGCATATGTCACTGACTATGACCGAAGAAGTCCACTATGTGTAGCCAACACTGACAACTCATGTACGAGTCACAAATGGTCAGAGGGAGGGACAATGGTTTGGGAACCCTATGTATTGACTAGAAAGGGCAAAGAACTTCAAGACGTAGTGGCAGGATGTGGCTACTATGCACACCAAACAACCACACTAGGAATATGTCACTGCCCATGACCAAATGTTTTCACTTCATGTCGTCAACGTTGACAACTCACAACACGAGTCACAGATAGTCAGAGGGGGTAACAATGGTTTGGGAAGACTAGCTTTCAACTAGAAAGCACAAATACCTTTAATACGTAGTGTCACGGCATGGTAACCATGTACGATGACCAACCAAAGTAGGCATATGTTACCCACCATGACCAAAAGAATTTCACAGTGTGTGGTCAACGTTGAAAACTCATAACACGAGTCACAAACGGTCAGAGGGAGAAATATTGGCTTGGGAACACAAGTTATCAACTAGCAAGTATAGAGACATTGGCACGGTGGCACGGTGTGGCATGGTGTTGCTAGCGTGCACATTGACCAATGAAAGGATGCATACGTCACTGACGATGACCGAAAAAGTCCACTATGCGTGGTCAACATTGACAACTCTTAACACGAGTTAGAAATGGTCAGAGGGAGATACAATGGGTTGGGAACGCTATGTATCTACTAGAAAGGACAAAAAACTTCAGTACATAGTGGCACGGTGTGGCTACTATGCACACCAAACAACCAAACTAGGCATATGTCACTAACCATGACCAAAGAATTGCAATATGGGCGGTCAACGTTCACCAACCATAACACAAGTCAGAAATGGTCATGCAGGAAACAATGGTATGGGAAAATCAGTTGTCAAGTAGCAAGTACAACACCCTTCAATCAGTACTAGCACGATGTGGCTACCATGCACAACGACCGACCAAAGTAGGAATGTCTACTGCATTTGACCATAGAAATCTGATGTGTGTGGTCAATGTTGACAGTTCATACATGGTCAGAGGGGGAAAGAATGGTTTGGGAACACCAGGTATCAACTAGCAAGCACAAAGACCTTCAATAAATTGTGGCACGGTGTGGATACCATGCACGATGACCAACCAATGTAGGCATATGTCACTGACCATGACCAAAGAATGTCACTATGTGTGGTACGGTTTGACACCTCATAACACGAGTCACAAATGGTCAGAGTAGAAGATAATGGGTTGTGAATACTAGTTATTGACTAGCAAGTACAAATACCTTCCATATGTAGTGGCACAGTGTGGCGACTTTGCACAGTGAACAACCAAGGTATGCATATACCAGTGACCATGACCAAAGAATTTCACTTCATGTGGTCAATGTTGACAACTCACAACACGAGTCACAGATAGTCAGAGGGGGTAACAATGGTTTGGAAACACTAGCTATCAACTAGAAAGCACAAAGATCTTCAATACGTAGTGATACGGCGTGGTAACCATGTACACTGACAAACCAAAGTAGGCATATGTCCAAACCAATTTCACATTGGGTGGTCAATGTTGAAAACTCATAACACGAGTCACAAATGGTCAGAGTGGAAGATAATGGGTTGTGAATACTAGTTATTGACTAGCAAGTACAAATACCTTCCATATGTAGTGGCACAGTGTGGCGACTTTGCACAGTGAACAACCAAGGTATCCATATACCAGTGACCATGACCAAAGAATTTCACTTCATGTGGTCAATGTTGACAACTCACAACACGAGTCACAGATAGTCAGAGGGGGTAACAATGGTTTGGAAACACTAGCTATCAACTAGAAAGCACAAAGATCTTCAATACGTAGTGATACGGAGTGGTAACCATGTACACTGACAAACCAAAGTAGGCATATGTCCAAACCAATTTCACATTGTGTGGTCAATGTTGAAAACTCATAACACGAGTCACAAATGGTCAGAGGGGGAAACAATGGGTTGGGAACACTAGTTATCAACTAGCGAGTACAAAGACCTTCAACAAGTAGTGGCACGGTGTGGCTAGCGTACACAGTGACCAACCAAAGGGTGCATACGTCACTGAGTATGACCGAAGAAGTCCACTATGTGTGGTCAACATTGACAACTCAAAACACGAGTCACAAATGGTGAGAGACAGAGACAATGGTTTGGGAACCCTATGTATCGACTAGAAAGGACAAAGAAGTTCAATACGTAGTGGCAAATTGTGGCTACTCTGCACACCAAACAACCAAACTAGGCATATGACACTGACCATGACCAAAGAATATGAATATGGGTGGTGAACGTTCACCAACCATAACACGAGTCAAAGACAGTCAGAGGGGGTAACAATGGTGTGGGAATATCAGTTCTCAACTAGCAAGTACAACAACCTTCAATCAGTAGTAGCACGGTGTGGCCACCACGCACAACAACAGAGCACAGTAGGCATATGTACTGCCATTGACCAAAGAAATCCACTTTGTGTGCTCCACACTGACAACTCATAACTCGAGTCACAAATGGTTAGAGGGGGAAACAATGGTTTGGGAACACCAGGTATCAACTACCAAGCACAAAAACCTTCAATACGTTGTGGCACGGTGTGGATACCATGCACGATGACCAACCAAAGTAGGCATATGTCACTGACCATGACCAAATAATGTCATTATATGTGGTAAATGTTGACAACACATAATACGAGTCACAAATGGTCAGAGTGGAAGATAATGGTTTGTGAATACTAGTTGTCAAGTAGCAAGTACAAATAGCTTCAATATGTAGTGGCACAGCGTGGCTACAATGCACGGTGACCAACCAAAGTATGCATATGTCACAAACCATGACCAAAGAATGTCACTTCATGTGGTCAACGCTGACAAATCACAGCACGAGTCACAGATAGTCAGAGCGGGTAACAATGGTTTGGGAAGACTAGCTATCAACTCTAAAGCACAAAGACCTTCAATACGTAGTGACACGACATGGAAACCATGTACAATAACCAACCAAAGTAGGCATATGTCACTGGCCATGACCAAAAGAATTTCACAGTGTGTGGTCAACGTTGAAAACTCATAACACGAGTCACAAATGGTCAGAGGGGGAACCATGGTTTGGGAACACTAGTTATGAACTAGCAAGTACAAAGACCTGCAACAAGTGATTGCACGGTGTGGCTAGCGTGCACAGTGACCAATCAAAGGATGCATACGTCACTGACTATGACCGAAGAAGTCCACTCTGTGTGGTCACCATTGACAACTCATAACATGAGTCACAAATGGTCAGACAGAGAGACAATGGTTTGGGAACCCTATGTATCGACTAGCAAGGACAAAGAACTTCAATACGTAGTGCATATATGACCAATCAGCTCACCGCTGAAACACTGTTTTGACATGTGTCTTTGGATGTGAACATATTAGTGAACATGGACGTCTATCAAAAAGTAGAACAAAGTACACATGATAGCTAGCACCTTACGTAAGGAATGTATATCCGGGTCCTAGATACATGAATTGATGTTGATGTTTTCTGAAAGATACTTGCACGTAGAAATACACTTTTTGATACACCAATTGTTGAGTGTATGAATGTATGGTGATTTACCCATAACTCACGTAGTGGCACAGTGTGGCTACTATGCACACCAAACAACAAAACTAGGCATATGTCCCTAACCATGACCAAAGACTTTCAATATGGGTGGTCAATGTTCACTAACCATAACACGTGTCACAAATGGTCAAAGGAGGAAACAATGGTATGGGAAAATCAGTTCTAAACTAGCAAGTCCAACGACCTTCAATCAGTAGTAGCACAATGTTGCTACCATGCACAATGACCGACCAAAGTAGGCACATGTACTGCCTTTGACCATGTAAATCCGATGTGTGTGGTCAACGTTGACAACTCATAATAAGAGTCACAAATGGTCAGAGGGGAAAAGAACGGTTTGGGAACACCAGGTATCAACTAGAAAGCACGACCTTCCAAGAAGTTGTGGCACGGTGTGGATAACAGGCACGATGACCAACCAAAGAAGGCATATGTCACTGATCATGACCAAAGAATGTCACTATGTGTAGTGAACTATGACAACTTATAACACAAGTCACAAATGGTCAGACGGAGAGACAATGGTTTGGGAACCCTATGTATCGACTAGCAAGGACAAAGAACTTCAATACGTAGTGCATATATGACCAATCACCTCACCCCTGAAACAGTGTTTTGACATGTGTATTGGGATGTGAACATATTAGTGAACATGGACGTCTAACAAAAATTAGAACAAAGTACACATGATAGCTAGCACCTTACGTAAGGAATGTATATCCGGGCCCTACATACATGAATTTATTTGTACGTTTTCTTAAAAATACTTGCTCGTAGAAATACACTCTTTGATACACCAATTGTTGAGTGTATGAATTTATGGTGATTAACCATAACTCACGTAGTAGCACGGTGTGGCTACTATGCACACCAAACAACCAAACTAGGCATATGTCACTAACCATGACCTAAGAATTTCAATATGGGTGGTCAACGTTCACTAACCATAACACGAGTCACAAATGGTCAGGGGGGAGGGGAAACAATGGTCTGGAAAAATCAGTGCTAAACTAGCAAGTTCAACGACCTTCAATCAGTAGTAGCACAACGTGGCTACAATGCAGAATGACCAACCAGAGTAGGCACATGTACTGCCTTTGACCATAGAAATCCGATGTG
>SZWC01001774.1:71723-101849 GCA_023375785.1 Penium margaritaceum | reverse complement strand
GGTGTGGATACCATGCACGATGACCAACCAAAGTAGGCATATGTTACTGACCATGACCAAAGAATGTCACTATGTGTGGTAAACTTTGACAACTCATAACACAAGTCACAAATGGTCGTAGTGGTAGATAACGGTTTGTGAACACGATTGATCAACTAGCAAGTACAAACACCTTTAATATGTAGTGGTACAGTGTGGCTACAATACATAATGACCAACCAAAGTATGCATATGTCACTGACCATGACGAAAGAATTTCACTTCATGTGGTCAATGTTCACAACTCAGAACACGAGTCACATATAGTCAAAGGGGGATAACAATGGTTTGGGAAGACTAGCTATCAACTAGAAATCACAAAAACCTTGAATATGTAGTGACACGGCGTGGTAACCATGTACAGTGTCAAACCAAAGTAGGCATATGTCACTAACCATGACCAAAAGAATTTCACAGTGTGTGGTCAACGTTGAAAACTCAAAACACGAGTCAAGAATGGTCAGAGGAGAAAAAAATGGGTTGGGAACACTATTTTTCAACTAGCAAGTACAAAGGCCTGGCAAGTAGTAGCACGGTGTGCCTAGCGTGCACAGTGACCAACCAAAGGATGCATACATCACTGACTATGACCGAAGAAGTCCACCATGTGTGGTCAACATTGACAACTCATAACAGGAGTCACAGATGGTCAGAGGGAGAGACAATGGTTTGGGATCCCTATGCATTGACTAGAAAGGACAAAGAACTTCAATACGTACTGGCACGGTGTGGCTACTATGCACACAAAACAACCAAACTATGCATATGTCACTGACCATGACCAAAGAATTTCAACATGGGTGGTCAACGTTCACCAACCATAACACGAGTCACAAACGGTCGGAGGGGGAAACAATGGTCTGGAAATATCAGTTATCAACTAGCAAGTACAACAACCTTCAATCAGTAGTAGCACAATGTGACTACCATGCACAATGACTGACCAAAGTGAGCATATGTAATGCATTTGACCAAAGACATCCGCTGTGTGTGGTCAACAACTCAAACTACAATGCACAGTGACATTATTTGGATATGGCCAGTGACATGTGCCTACTTTGGCACATGTCACTGGCCACACACAGCGGATGTCTTTGGTCAAAGGCATTATATATGCTTACTTTGGTCGGTCATTGTGCATGGTAGCCACACTGTGCTACTCTTGATTGAAGGTCGTTGTACTTGCTAGTTGATAACTGATATTCCCAGATCATTGTTTCCCCCTCTGACCGTTTGTGACTCGTGTTATGGTTGGTGAACGTTGACCACCCATGTTGAAATTCTTTGGGCATGGTCAGTGATATATGCCTAGTTTGGTTGTTTGGTGTGCATAGTAACCACACCGTGCCACTACGTATTGAAGTTCTTTGTCCTTTCTAGTCCATACATAGAGATCCCAAACCATTTTCTCTCCCTCTGACCATTTGTGACTCGTGTTATGAGTTGTCAATGTTGACCACACATAGTGGAACTCTCCGGTCATAGTCAATGACATATGTATCCTTTGGGTTGTCACTGTGCACGCTAGCCACACCATGCCACTACTTGTTGATGGTCTTTGTACTCTCTAGTTGATAACTAGTGTTTCCAACCCATTGTGTCCCCCTCTGACCATTTGTGACTCGTGTTGTGAGTTTTCAACATTGACCACTCACTGTGAAATTCTTTTGGTCATGGTTAGTGACATATGCCTACTTTGGTTTGTCACTGTACATGGTTACATGCCATGTCACTACGTATTGAAGGTTTTTGTGCTTTCCAGTTGATAGCTGGTCTTCCCAAACCATTGTTACCCCCTCTGACTACCCATGACTTGTGTTGTGAGTTGTCAACATTGACCACATGAAGTGAAATTCTTCGGTCATGGTCAGTGACATATGCATACTTTTGTTGGTCACTGTGCATTGTAAACACACTGTGCCACTACATATTGAAGGTATTTGTACTTGCTAGTCGATAACTAGTATGCACAAACCATTATCTTCCACTCCGACCATTTGTGACTCGTGTTATGAGTTGTCAAAATTTACCACACATAGTGACAATTTTTGGTCATGGTCAGTGACATATGCCTACTTTGGTTGGTCATCGTGCATGGTATCCACACCGTGCCACGACGTACTGAAAGTTCTTGTGCTTGCTAGTTGATACCTGGTGTTCCAAACCCATCGTTCCCCCTCTGACCATTTGTGACTCGTTTTATGANAAGTGAAATTCTTCGGTCATGGTCAGTGACATATGCATACTTTTGTTGGTCACTGTGCATTGTAAACACACTGTGCCACTACATATTGAAGGTATTTGTACTTGCTAGTCGATAACTAGTATGCACAAACCATTATCTTCCACTCCGACCATTTGTGACTCGTGTTATGAGTTGTCAAATTTTACCACACATAGTGACATTCTTTGGTCATGGTCAGTGACATATGCCTACTTTGGTTGGTCATCGTGCATGGTATCCACACCTTGCCACGACATACTGAAGGTCCTTGTGCTTGCTAGTTGATACCTGGTGTTCCAAAACCATCGTTCCCCCTCTGACCATTTGTGACTCGTTTTATGAGTCGTCAACGTTGAACACACGCAGCGGATTTCTTTGGTCAAAGCAGTACAAATGCTCACTTTGGTCGGTCATTGTGCATGGTAGCCACATCGTGCTACAAATAATTGAAGGTTGTTGTACTTGCTTGTTGAGAACTGATATTCCCAGACCTTTTTTCCCCCTCTGACCATTTGTGACTCGTGTTATGGTTGGTGAGCGTTGACCACCCATATTGAAATTCTCTGCTCATGGCCAGTGACATATGCCTAGTTTGGTTGTTTGGGGTGCATAGTAGCCACGCCATGCCACTACATATTGAAGTTCTTTGTCCTTTCTAGTCAATAAGTAGGGTTGCCAAACCATTGTCTCTACCTCTGACCATTTGTGACTCGTGTTATGAGTTGTCAATGTTGACCACACACAGTGGACTTCTTTGGTCATAGTCAGCGACGTATGCATCCTTTTATTGGTCATTGTGCACGCTAGCCACACCGTGCCACTACTTGTTGAAGGTCTTTGTACTTGCTAGTTGATAGCTAGTGTTCCTAACCCATTGTTTCCCCCTCTGGCTATTTTAACTCGTGTTATGAGTTTTCAACGTTGACCACACACCTAGAAGTTTTTTTTGGTCATGGTCGGTGCCTAATTGGTTGGTCACTGTACATGGTTACCATGCCCTGTCACTACGTATTGAAGGTCTTTGTGCTTTCTAGTTGATATCTAATCTTTCAAAACCATTGTTACCCCCTCTGAATACCCGTGACTTGTGTTGTGAGTTGTCAACGTTGACCACATGAAGTGAAATTCTTTGGTCATGGTCAGTGACATATGCATACTTTGCTTGGTCACTGTGCATTGTAGCCACCCTGCGTGACTACATGTTGAAGGTATTTGTACTTGCTAATTGATGAATAGTATTCACAAACAATTATCCTCCACTCCAACCATTTGTGACTCGTGTTATGAGTTTTCAAAGTTTACCATGCATAGTGACATTCTTTGGTCATGATCAGTGACATATGCCTACTTTGGCTAGTCATTGTGCACGGTATACACACCGTGCCACAACGTACTGAAGGTCCTTGAGCTTGCTAGTTGATACCTGGTGTTCCCAAACCATTGTTTTCCCCTCAGACCATTTGTGACTCGTATTATGGGTTGTCAACGTTGACCACACACAGCGGATTTCTTTGCTCGAAGGCAGTACATATGAATTCTTTGGTCGGTCATTGTGCATGGTAGCCACACCATGCTACTACTGATTGAAGGTCATTGTACTTGCTAAATGAGAACTGATATTCCTAGACCATTGTTCCCACCTCTAACTGTTTGAGACTCGTGTTATGGTTGGTGAACGTTGACCACTCATATTGAAATTCTTTGGTCATGGTCAGTGATGTATGCCTAGTTTGGTTGTTTGGTGTGCATAGTAACCACACCGTGCTACTACTTATTGAATTTCTTTGTCCTTTCTAGTCGATGCATAGGGATCCCAGACCATTTTTTCTCCCTCTGACCATTTGTGACTCGTGTCATGAGTTGTCAATGTTGACCACACATAGTGGACTTCTTCGGACATAGTCTGTGACGTATGCATCCTTTGGTTGGTCACTGTGTACGCTAGCCACACCATGCCACTACTTGTTGAAGGTCTTTGTACTCGCTAGCTGATAACTAGTGTTCCCAACCCATTGTTTCCCCCTCTGACCATTTGTGACTCGTGTTATGAGTTTTCAACGTTGACCACACACTGTGAATTTTTTTGGTCATGGTTAGTGACATATGCCTACTTTGGTTTGTCACTGTACATGGTTACATGCCATGGCACTACGTATTGAAGGTTTTTGTACTTTCTAGTTGATAGCTAGTCTTCCCAAACCATTGTTACCCCCTCTGACTATTATGTGACTCGTATTGTGAATTGTCAACATTGACCAGATGAAGTGAAATTCTTCGGTCACGGTCAGTGACATATGCATACTTTGGTTGGTCACTGTGCATTGTAAACACACTGTGCCACTACATATTGAAGGTATTTGTACTTGCTAGTCAAAGTATGCATACACCATTATCTTCCAATCTGACCATTTGTGACTTGTGTTATGAGTTGTCAAAGTTTACCACACAGTGACATTCTTCGGTCATGGTCAGTGACATTTGCCTACTTTGGTTGCTCAGGGTACATGGTATCCACATTGTTCCACAACGTACTGAAGGTCCTTGTGCTTGCTAGCTGATACCTGGTATTCCCAAATGATTGTTTCTCCCTGTGACCATTTGTGACTCGTTTTATGAGTTGTCAACGTTGACCACACACAGCGGATTTCTTTTGTCAAAGGCAGTACATATGCCTAGTTTGGTCGGTCTTTGTGCATGGTAGCCACATCGTGCTGTTAATGATTGAAGGTCGTTGTACTTGCTAGTTGAAAACTGATATTCCCAGACCATTTTTCCCCCCTCTGACCATTTGTGACTCGTGTTAGGGTTGGTGAACGTTGACCACCCATATTGAAATTCTCTGGTCATGGTCAGTGACATATGCCTAGTTTGGTTGTTTGGTGTGCATAGTAGCCACACCGTGCCACTACGTATTGAAGTTCTTTGTCCTTTCTAGTCCATACATAAGGTTCCTAAACCATTATCTCTACCTCTGAACATTTGTGACTCGTGTTAGGGTTGGTGAACGTTGACCACCCATATTGAAATTCTCTGGTCATGGTCAGTGACATATGCCTAGTTTGGTTGTTTGGTGTGCATAGTAGCCACACCGTGCCACTACGTATTGAAGTTCTTTGTCCTTTCTAGTCCATACATAAGGTTCCTAAACCATTATCTCTACCTCTGAACATTTGTGACTCGTGTTGTGAACTGTTGTCAATGTTGACCACACACAGTGGACTTCTTTGGTCATAGTCAGTGACGTATGCATCATTTGATTGGTCACTGTGCACGCTAGACACACCGTGCCACTACTTGTTGAAGGTCTTTGTACTTGCTAGTTGATAACTATTCTTCCCACCCATCGTTTCCCCCTCTGACCATTCTTAACTCGTGTTATGAGTTTTTAACGTTGACCACACACTGTTCATTTGTCTTGGTCATGGTCGGTGACATATGCCTAATTGGTTGGTCATTTTACATGGTTACCACGCCGTGTCACTATGTATTGAAGGTCTTTGTGCTTTCTGGTTGATAGCTAGTCTTCCCAAACCATTGTTACCCCCTCTGACTATCTGTGACTTGTGTTGTGAGTTGTCAACGTTGACCACATGAAGTGAAATTCTTTGGTCATGGTCAGGGACATGTGCATACTTTGGCTGGTCACTGTGCATTGTAGCCACACTGTGTGACTATACATTGAAGGTATTTGTACTTGCTAGTTGATGAATAGTATTTACAGACCATTATCATCCACTCTGACCATTTGTGACTCGTGATATGAGTATTCAAAACTTACCATACATAGTGACATTATTTGGTCATGGTCAGTGACATTTGCCTACGTTGGCTGGTCATCTTGCACGGTATCCACACCGTGCCACGCCGTATTGAAGGACCTTGTGCTTGCTTGTTGACACCTGGTGTTCCCAAACCATTGTTTCCCCCTCTTACCATGTGTGACTCTTATTATGGGTTGTCAACGTTGACCACACACAGCGGATTTCTTTGGTCGAAGGCAGTATATATGCCTACTTTGGTCGGTCATTGTGCATCATAGCCACACCGTGCTACTACTGATTGAAGGTCGTTGTACTTGCTGGTTGAGAACTGATATTCCCAGACCATTGTTTCCCCCTCTGACCATTTGTAACTCGTGTTATGGTTGGTGAACTTGACCACCCATATTGAATTTCTTTTGGAATGGTCAGTGACATATGCATAGTTTGGTTGTTTGGTGTGCATAGTAGCCACACCGTGCCACTACGTATTGAAGTTCTTTGTCCTTTCTAGATGATACATAGGGTTCTTAAATCATTGTCTATCCCTCTGACCATTTGTGACTCGTGTTATGAGTTGTCAACGTTGACCACACATAATGGACTTCTTCGGTCATAGTCAGTGAGGTATGCATCCTTTGGTTGGTCACTGTGCACGCTAGCCACATCGTGCCACTACTTGTTTAAGGTCTTTGTACTTGCTAGTCGATAACTAGTGTTCCCAACCCATTGTTTCCCCCTCTGACCATTTGTGACTTGTATTGTGACTTTTCAATGTTAACCACACCTTGTGAAATTCTTTTCGTCATGGTCGGTGACATATGCCTACTTTGGTTGGTCATTCTACATGGTTTCCAAGCTGTGTCATTACGTATTGAATGTCTTTGTGCTTTGTATTTGATCGCTAGTCTTCCCAAACCATTGTTATCCCCTCTGACTATCCGTGACTCGTGTTGTGAGCTTTGAACGTTGGCCACATGAAGTGAAACTCTTTGGTCATGGTCAGTGACACATGCATACTTTGGTTGGTCACTGTGCATTCTAGCCACACTATGCCACTACACATGGTATGTATTTGCACTTGCTAGTTGATAACTAGTATTCACCAACCATTGTCTTTCACTCTGACCATTTGTGACTCGTGTTATGAGTTTTCAAAGTTTACCACACATAGTGACATTATTTAGTCATGGTCAGTGACACATGCCTACTTTGGTTGGTCAGCGTGCTTGGTATCCAAACCGTGCTACAACTTATTGAAGGTACTTGTGCTTGCTATTTGATACCTAGTGCTCCCAGACCATTGTTTCTCCCTCTGACCATTCGTGACTCGTGTTATGAGTTGTCAACATTGACCACACATAGCGGATTTCTTTGGTCAAAGGCAGTACACATGCCTACTTTGGTCGGTCATTGTACATGATAGCCACACTATGCTACTACTGATTGAAGGTCGTTGTACTTGCTAGCTGACCATTGTTGATATTCACAGACCATTGTTTCCCCCTCTGACCGCTTGTGACTCGTGCTCTGGTTGGTGAAAATTGACCACCTATATTGAAGTTGTGTGGTCATGGAAAGTGACATATGCCTAGTTTGGTTGTTTGGTGTGCATACTAGCCACACCGTGCCACTACGCATTGAGGTAATTTATCCTTTCTAGTCAATACATAGGGTTCCCAAAGCATTGTCTCTCCCTCTGACCATTTGTGACTCGTGTTATGATTTTTCAATGTTGACCACACAAAGTGGACTTCTTCGGTCATAGTCAGTGATGTATGCATCCTTTGGTTGGTCAATGTGCACGCCAGCCACAGCGTGCCACTACTTGTCAAATGTCTTTGTACTTTCTAGTTGATACCTAGTGTTCCCAAACCATTGTTTCCCCCTCTGACCATTTGTGACTCATGTTATGGGTTGTGAACGTTGACCACCCATATTGAAATTCTTTGGTCATGGTCAGTGACATATGCCTAGTTTGGTTTGTCAATGTAAATGGTTACCACGTCGTGTCACTACGTATTGAAGGTATCTGTGCTTTATAGTTCATGGCTAGTCTTCTCAAACCATTGTTACCCCCCTCTGACTATCTGTGACTCGTGTTGTGAGTTATCAACGTTGACCACATGAAGTGAAATTCTTGTGTCATGGTCAGTGACATATGCATACTCTGGTTTTTCACTGTGCATGGTAGCCACACTGTGCCACTACACATTGAAGGTATTTGTACTTGCTAGGTGATAACTAGTGTCCACAAACCATAGTCTTCAACTCTATTCAATTGTGACTTGTGTTATGAGTTGTGAAAGTTTACCACGCATTGTGACATTATTTGGTCATGGTCAGTGACAGATGCTTGCTTTGGTTGGTCATTGTGCATGATATCCACACCGTGCCACAACTGATTGGTTTTTGTGCTTGCTAGTTGATACCTGGTGTTTCCAAACCATTGTTCCCCCCTCTGACCATGTGTGACACGTATTATGAGTTGTCAAAGTTGACCACACACAGCGGATTTCTTTGGTCAAAGGCAGTAAATATGCCTACTTTGGTCGGTTATTATGCATGGTAGCCACGACGTGATACTATTGATTGAAGGTCGTTGTACTTCCTAGTTGAGAACTGATATTTGCAGACCATTGTTTCCCCTTCTGACCGTTTGTAACTCATGTTATGGTTGGTGAACGTTGACCACCCACACTGAATTTATCTGGTCATGGTCAGCGACATATGCCTAGCTTTGTTGTTTGGTGTGCATAGTAGCCACACTGTGCCACTACGTATTGAAGTTCTTTGTCCTTTCTAGTCAATACATAGGGTTCCCAAACCATTGTCTCTCCCTCTGACAATGTGTGACTCGTGTTATGAGTTGTCAACGTTGACCACACAGTGTGAAATTCTTTTGGTCATGGTTAGTGACATATGCCTACTTTGGTTTGTCACTGTACATGGTTACCACGCCGTGTCACTATGTATTGAAGGACTTTGTGCCTTCTAGTTGATATCTAGTCTTACCAAATGATTGTTACCCCCTCTGACTATCTGTGAATTGTGTTGTGAGCTATTAATGTTGACCACATGAAGTCAAATTCTTTGGTCATGGTCAGTGACATATGCATACTTTGATTGGTCACTGTGCATTATAACGACACTGTGCCACTACATATTGAAGACATTTCTACTTGCTAGTCAATAACTAGAATTCACAAACCATTATCTTCCAACTCACCATTTGTGGCTCGTGTTATGAGTTGTCAACGTTTACCACACATAGTGACGTTATTTGGTCAAGGTCAGTGATAAATGCCTACTTTGGTTGGTCATCGTGCATGGTATCCGCACCGTGCCACAACTTATTGAAGGTCCTTGTGCTTGCTAGTTGATACCTGGTGTTCCCAAACCATTGTTTCCCCCTCTGACCATTTGTGACTCGTATTATGAGCTGTCAACGTTGATCATGCACAGCGGTTTCTTTGGTCAAAGGCACTACATATGCCTACTTTGATCGGTCAATGTGCATGGTAGCCACACCGTGCTACTACTGATTGAAGGTCGTTGTACTTGCTAGTTGAAAACTGATGTTCCCAGATCATTGTTTCCCCCTCTGACTGTTTGTGACTTGTGTTATGGTTGGTGAACGTTGACCACCCATATTGAAAAGCGTTGGTCATGGTCAGTGACATATGCCTAGTTTGGTTGTTTGGTGTGCATAGTAGCTACACCGTGCCACTAGGTATTGAAGTTCTTAGTCCATTCTAGTCGCTACATAGGGTTCCCAAACCATTGTCACTCCCTCTGACCATGTGTGACTCATGTTATGAGTTGTCAATGTTGACCAAACATAGTGGTCTTCTTCGGTCATAGTCAGTGACGTATGCATCCTTTGGTTGGTCACTGTGCACGCTAGCCACACCGTGCCACTACTTGTGGAAGGTCTTTGTACTTGCTAGTTGATAACTAGTGTTCCAAACCCATTGTTTCTCCCTCGGACCTGTGACTCGTGTTATGAGTTTTCAACATTGACCACACATTGTGAAATTCTTTCGGTCGTGGTTAGTGACATATGCCTAATTTGGTCTGTAAGTGTACATGGTTACCACGCCGTGTCGCTATGTATTGAAGGTCTTTGTGCTTTCTAGTTCATAGCTAGTCTTCCCAAACCAGTGTTATCCCCTCTAACTATCTGTGACTCATGTTGTGAGTTGTCAACATTGACCACATGAAGAGAAATTCTTTGGTCATGGTCAGTGACATATGCATACTTTGGTTGGTCACTGTGCATTATAGCCACGCTGTGCCACTACATTTTAAATGTTTTTGTGCTTGCTAGTCGATAAGTAGTATTCACAAACCATTATCTTCCACTCTAACTATTTGTGACTTGTGTTGTGAGTTGTCAACATTTACCCCACTTAGTGACATTCTTTGGTCATGGTCAGTGACATATGCCTACGTTGGATGGTCATTTTGTATGGTATCCACACCGTGTCACAACTTACTGAAGGTCCGTGTGCTTGCTAATTGATACCTGGTGTTCCCAACCCATTGTTTCCCCCTCTGACCATTTGTGACACGTATTATGAGTTGTCAACGTTGACCACAGATAGCGGATTTCTTTGGTCAACGGCATTATATATGCCTATTTTGGTCAGTCATTGTGCATAGTAGGCATACCGTGCTACTACCGATTGAAGGTCGTTGTCCTTGCTAGTTGATAACTGATATTCCCAGACCATTTTTTCCGCCTCTGACTGTTTGTGACTCGTGTTATGGTTGGTGAACGTTGACCACCCTTATTGAAATTCTTTGTTCGTGGAAGTGACATATGCCTAGTTTGGTTGTTTGGTGTGCATAGTAGCCACACTGTGCCACTATGTATTAAAGTTCTTTGTTCTTTCTAGTTGATGCATAGGGTTCCCAAACCATTGTCTCTCCCTCTGACCATTTGTGACTCGTGTTATGAGTTGTCAATGTTGACCACACATAATGGACTTCCTCAGTCATAGTCAGTGATGTATGCAACCTTTGGTTGGTCACCGTGCACGCTAGCCACACCGTGCCACTACTTCTTAAAGGTCTTTGTACTTGCTAGTTGATAAAACGTGTTCCCAACCCATTGTTTTCCCCTCTGACCATTTGTGATTTGTGTTATGAGTTTTCAACGTTGACCACACACTGTGAAATTATTTTGGTCATGAGTAGTGACATATGACTACTTTGGTTTGTCAATGTACATGGTTACCACGCCGTGTCACAACGTATTGAATGTCTTTGTGCTTTCTAGTTGATAGCTAGTCTTCCCAAACCATTGTTACCCCCTCTAACTTTCTGTGACTCGTGTTGTGAGTTGTCAACATTGACCACATGAAGTGAAATTCTTTGGTCATGATAGGTGACATATGCATACTTTGGCTGGTCACTGTGCATTGTATCCACACTGTGCCACTACATGTGTAAGGTATTTGTACTTGCTAGTCAATAACTAGTATTCCCAAACCATTATCTTCCTTTTTGACCATTTGTGACTCGTGTTATGAGTTGTCAAAGTTTACCACACGTAGGGACATTCTTTGGTCATGGTAAGTGATATACGCGTACTTTGGTTGGTCATTGTGCATGGTATCCACACCGTGCCACAACTTATTGAAGGTCCTTCTGCTTGCTAGTTGACACCTGGTGTTCCCAATTCATTGTTTCCCCCCCTCTGACCATTTGTGACTGATGTTATGAGTTATCAACCTTGACCACACACAGCGGATTTCTTTGGTCAAAGGCAGTGCATATGCCTACTTTGGTCGGTCGTTGTGTATGGTAGCCACACAGTGCTTCTACTGATTGAAGGTCGTTGTACTTGCTAGTTGAGAACTGATATTCCCAGCCCATTGGTTCCCCCTCTGACCGTCTGTGACTTGTGTTATGGTTGGTGAAGGTTGACCACCCATATTGAAATTCTTTCGTCATGGTCAGTGACATGTGCCTAGTTTGGTTGTTTGGTGTGCATAGTAGCCACACGGTGCCACTACGTATTGACGTTCTTTGTCCTTTCTAGTTGATACATACTGTTCCCAAACCATTGTCTCTCCCTCGGACCATTTTTGAATTGTGTTACGAGTTGTCAATGTTGACCACACATAGTGGACTTCTTTGGTCATAGTCAGTGACGTATGCATCCTTTGGTTGGTCACTGTGTATGCTAGCCACACCGTGCCACTACTTGTTGAAGGTCTTTGTACTTGCTAGTTGATAACTAGTGTTTCCAACCCATTGTTTCCCCCTCTGACCATTTGTGACTTGTGTTATGAGTTTTCAACGTTGACCACACACTGTGAAATTCTTTTGGTCATGGTTAGTGACATATGCCTACTTTGGTTTGTCCCTCTACATGGTTACCATGCCGTGTCACTATGTATTGAATGTCTCTGTGCTTTCTAGTTGATAGCTTGTCTTCCCCAACCATTGTTACCCCCTATGACTATGTGTGACTCGTGTTGTGAGTCATACGCATTGACCACATGGAGTGAAATTCTCTGGTCATGGTCAGTGACATATGCATACTTTGGTTGGTCACTATGCATTTTTGCCACACTGTGCCACTACATATCAAACCTATTTGTACTCGCTCGTCCATAACTAGTATTCAGAAACCATTATCTTCCACTCTCACCATTTTTGACGCATGTTATGAGCTGTCAAAGCTTACCACACATAGTGACATTCTTTGGTAATGGTCAGTGACATATGCGTACTTTGGTTGGTCATGGTGCATGGTATCCACACCGTGCCACAACATATTGAATGTCCTTGTGCTTGCTAGTTGATACCTGGTGTTCCCAACCCATTGTTTCCCCCTCTGAACATTTGTGACTTGTATTATGAGTTGTCAATGTTGACCACACACAGCGAATTTCTTTGGTCAAAGGCAGTACATATGCCTACTTTGGTCGGTCATTATGCATGGTAGCCACACCGTGCTACTACTGATTGAAGGTCGTTGTACTTGCTAGTTGAGAACTAATATTCCCAGACCATTGTTCCCCCCTCTGACTGTTTGTGACTTGTGTTATTGTTGGTGAACGTTGACCACCCATATTGAAATTCCTTGGTAATTGTCAGTGACATATGCCTAGTTTGATTGTTTGGTGTGCATAGTAGCCACACCGTGCCACTACCTATTGAAGTTATTTGTTCTTTCTAGTCGATACATAGGTTTCCCAAACCATTGTCTCTCCCTCCGACCATTTGTGACTCGTTTTATGAGTTGTCAATGTTGACCACACATAGTGGACTTCTTCGGTCATAGTCAGTGATGAATGCATCCTTTGGTTGGTCACTGTACGCTAGCCGCACCTTGCCACTAGTTCTTGAAGGTCTTTGTACTTGCTAGTTGATAACTAGTCTTCCAAACCCATTGTTTCCCCCTCTGACCATTTGTGACTTGTGTTATGAGTTTTCAACGTTGACCACACACTAAGAAATTCTTTTGGTCATGGTTAGTGGCATATGCCTACTTTGGTTTGTCACTGTACATGGTTACCACGCCGTGTTACTACGTATTGAAGGTCTTTGTGCTTTCTAGTTGATAGCTAGTGTTCCCAAACCATTGTCACCCCCGTCCGACTTGTTGTGACTCGTCTTGTGAGTTGTCAACGTTGACCACAGAAAGTGAAACTCCTTGGTCATGGTCAGTGACATATGCATACTCTGGTTGGTCACTGTGCACGGTAGCCACACTGTGCCACTACATATTGGAGGTATTTGTACTTGCTAGTTCATAACTAGTATTCACAAACCATTACCTTCAACTCTGACCATTTGTGACTCGTGCTATGAGTTGTCAAAGTCTACCACACATAGTGACATTCTTTGGTCGTGGTCAGTGACATATGCCTACTTTGGTTTGTCATCGTGCATGGTATCCATACCGTGCCACAACGTATTGAAGGTCCTCGTGCTTGCTGATTGATACCTGGTGTTCTCAGACCATTGTTTTCCCCTCTGACCATTTGTGACTCGTGTTATGAGTTGTCAACGTTGACCACACACATCGGATTTCTTTGGTCAAAGGTAGCACATATGCCTACTTTGGTCGGTCGTTGTGCATGGTAGGCTCACCGTGCTACTACTGATTGATGGTCGTTGTACTTGCTAGTTGAGAACTCATATTCGCAGACCATTGTTTCCCCCTCTGACCATTTGTGACTTGTGTTATGGTTGGTGAATGTTGACCACCCATATTGAAATTCTTTGGTCATGGTCAGTGACATATGCCTAGTTTGGTTGTTTGATGCGTATAGTAGCCACACCCTGCCACCACGTATTGAAGTTCTTTGTCCTTTTTAGACGATACATAGGGTTCCCAAACCATTGTCTCTACTCTGACCATTTGTTCCTCGTGTTATGAGTTGTCAACGATGACCACACATAGCAGACTTCTTCGGTCATAGTCAGTGACGTATGCATCCTTTGATTGGTCACTGTGCTCGCTAGCCATACCGTACGCAACGTTGGAGGGTTGAACATTGGTGTGTTGGAGAGTTGAAGATTGCTGTACTGGAGGGTTGAAGATTGGTGTATTGGAGGGTTGAAAATGGTGTGTTGGAGGGTTGAAGATGTATAGGTTGGTGTGTTTGTATGTTGGATGTGCGTTGTGTGGCGTGCAAGGGGCATGCGCATGTTCAGGATGGTACAGTGATGTAGTGGATGCATGTGTGGCTGTATGTACTCCCACGTAGCTCGTGTGTTGGGTGCAATGATCTTGATGCGTTGGTGCGTTCCACTACTTGTTGAAGG
Source organism: Penium margaritaceum (assembly GCA_023375785.1). Lineage (NCBI taxonomy): Eukaryota > Viridiplantae > Streptophyta > Zygnematophyceae > Desmidiales > Peniaceae > Penium > Penium margaritaceum. The sequence goes on along the minus strand of SZWC01001774.1, from coordinate 87,038 downwards.
TCTTTGTATTTGCTAGTTGATAACTAGTGTTCGCAACCCATTGTTTCCCCCTTTGACCAGTTGTGATTCGTGTTATGAGTTTTCAACGTCTGCCATACACTGTGAACTTCTTTTGGTCATGGTCGGTGACATATGCCTACTTTGGTTGGTCACTGTACATGGTTACCATGCCGTGTCACTATGTATTGAAGGTCTGTGTGCTTTCTAGCAGATAGCTAGTCTTCCCAAACCATTATTACCCCCTTTGACTATCTGTGACTCGTGTTGTGAGTTGTCAACGTCGACCACATGAAGTGAAATTCTTTGGTCATGGTAGGTGACATATGCATTCTTTGGTTGGTCACTGTGCATTGTAGCCACGCTGTGCCACTACATATTGAAGGTATTTGTACTTGCTAGTTGATGACTAGTATTCACAAACCATTATCTTCCACTCTGACCATTCGTGACTCGTGTTGTGAGTAGTCAATGTTTACCACACATAGTGACATTATTTGGATATGGTTAGTGACATATGCCTACTTAGGTTGGTCTTTGTGCATGGTACCCACACCGTGCCACAACTTATAGAGGGTCCTTGTGCTTGCTAGTTGATACCTGGTGTTCCCAACCCATTGTTTCCCCCTCTGACCATTTGTGTCTCGTATCATGAGTTGTCAATGTTGACCACACATAGCGGCTCTCTTTGGTCAAAGGCAGTACATTTGCCTACGTTGGTCGGTCATTGTGAATGGTAGCCACATCGTGCTACTACTGATTGAAGGTCGTTGTACTTGCTAGTTCAGAACTGATATTCCCAGACCATTGTTTCCCCCTCTGACCGTCTGTGACTCGTGTTATGGCTGGTGAATGTTGACCACCCATATTGAAATTCTTTGGTCATGGTCAGTGACATATGCCTAGTATGGTTGTTTGGTGTGCATAGTAGCCACACCGTGCGACTACGTATTGAAGTTCTCAGTCCTTTATAGTCGATACATAGGGTTCCCAAACCATTGTCTCTCCCTCTGGCCATTTTTGACTCGTGTCATGAGTTGTCAATGTTGACCATGAACAGTGGACCCCTTTTGGTCATAGTCAGTAATGTATGCATCCTTTGATTGGTCACTGTGTACGCTAGCCACACCGTGCCACTTCTTGTTGAAGATCTTTGTACTTGCTAGTTGATAACTAGTGTTCCCAACCCATTGTTTCCCCCTCTAACCATTTGTGACTTGTGTTATGAGTTTTCAACGCTGGCCACACACTGTGAAATTCCTTTGGTCATGGTCGGTGACATATGCCTACTTTGGTTGGTCATTGTACACGGTTACCACACCGTTTCACTACGTGTTGAATGTCTTTATGCTTTCAAGTTCATACCTAGTCTTCCCAAACCATCGTTACCCCCTCTGACTATCCGTGACTTGTGTTGTGAGTTGTCAACATTGACCACATGAAGTAAATTGCTCTCGTCATCGTCAGTGACATATGCACACTTTGGTTGGTCACTGTGTATTGTAGCCACACTGTGCCACTACATTTTAACTGTATTTGTTCTTGCTTGTCAATAACTAGTATTCACAAACCATTATCTTCCACTCTGACCATTCGTGACTCATGTTATGAGTAGTCAATGTTTACCACACATAGTGTCATTATGTGGTCATGGTTAGTGACATATGCCTAATTTGGTTGGTCATCGTGCATGGTATCCACACCGTGCCACAAGTTATTGAGGGTTCTTGTGCTTGCTATCTGATTCTTGGTGTTTCCAAACCATTATTTCCCTCTCTGACCATTTGTGACTCGTGTTATGAGTTGACAACGTTTACCACACATAGTGTCATTATGTGGTCATGGTTAGTGACATATGCCTAATTTGGTTGGTCATCGTGCATGGTATCCACACCGTGCCACAAGTTATTGAGGGTTCTTGTGCTTGCTATCTGATTCTTGGTGTTTCCAAACCATTATTTCCCTCTCTGACCATTTGTGACTCGTATTATGAGTTGTCAACGTTGACCACACACAGCGGATTTCTTTGGTCAAAGGTAGTACATATGCCTACGTTGGTTGGTCATTGTGCATGGTAGCCACACCGCACTACTACTCATTGAAGGTCGTCGTACTTGCTAGTTGAGAACTGATATTCCCAGACCATTTTTTCCCCCTCTGACTGTTTGTGACTCGTGTTATGGTTGGTGAACGTTGACATATTGAAATTCTTTGATCATGGTGATTGACATATGCCTAGTTTGGTTGTTTGGTGTGCATAGTAGACACACTGTGCCACTACGTATTGAAGTTCTTTGTCCTTTCTAGTCGATACATACGGTTCCCAAACCATTGTCTCTCCCTCTGACCATTTGTGACTTGTGTTATGAGTTGTCAATGCTCACCAAACATAGTGGACCTCTTTGGTCATAGTCAGTAACGTATGCATCCTTTGATTGGTCACTGTGTACGCTAGCCACACCGTGCCACTACTTGCTGACGGTCTTTGTACTTGTTAGTTGATAACTAGTGTTCCCAACCCATTGTCTCCCCCTCTGACCATTTATGACTTGTGTTATGAGTTTTGAACGATGACCACACACTGTGAAATTTGTTTTGTCATGGTCGGTGACATATGCCGTCTTTGGTTGGTCATTGTACATGGTTACCACGCTGTGTCACTACGTATTGAATGTCTTTGTGCTTTCTAGTTCATAACTAGTCTTCCCAAACCATTGTTACCCCCTCTGACTATCTGTGATTAGTGTTGTGAGTTGTTAACGTTTACCACATGAAGTGAATTTCTTTGGTCATGGTCAGTGACATATGCATATATTGGTTGGTCACCTTGCTTTGTAGCCACACTGTGCCACTACATATTGAAGGTATTTGTACTTTCTAGTCGTAACTAGTAGTCAGAAACCATTATCTTCCACTCTGATCATTTATGACTCGTGTTATGAGTTGACAACGTTTACCACACATAGTGACATTATTTGGTCATGATCAGTGTCATATGCCTACTTTGGCTGGTCATCTTGCATGGTATCCACATCGTGCCACAACTTCTTGAGGATCCTTGTGCTTGCTAGTTGATACCTGGTGATCCCAAACCATTCTTTCCCCCTCTGACCATGTGTGACTCGTACTATGAGTTGTCAACGTTGACCATATACAGCGGATTTCTTTGGTCAAAGGCAGTTTACATGCCTACGTTGGTTGGTCATTGTGCAGGGTAGCCACACCGTGCTACTACTGATTGAAGGTTGTTGTACTTGCTAGTGGAGAACTGATATTCTCAGACCATTGTTTCCCCCTCTGACCGTTTATGACTCGTGTTATGGTTGGTGAACTTTGACTACCCATATTGACATTTTTTGGTCATGGTCAGTGACATATGCCTAGTATGGCTGTTTGGTGTGCATAGTAGCCACACCATGCCACTACGTATTGAAGTTCTTTGTCCTTTATAGTCGATACATAGGGTTCCCAAACCATTGTCTCTTCCTCTGACCATTTGTGACTTGTGTTATGAGTTGTCAATGTTGATCACACATAGTGGACCTCTTCGGTCATAGTCAGTAACGTATGCATCCTTTGATTGGTCACTGTGTACGCTAGCCACACCGTGCCACTACTTGTTGAAGTTCTTTGTACTTGCTAGTTGATAACTAGTGTTCCCAACCAATTGTTTCCCCCTCTGACCATTTGTGACTCGTGTTATGAGTTTTCAACGTTGGCGACACACTGTGAAATTCGTTTGGTCATGGTTAGTACCATATGCCTACTTTGGTTGGTCATTGTACATGGTTACAATGCCGTGTCACTACGTATTGAAGGTCTTTGTGCTTTCTAGTTCATAGCTAGTCTTCCCAATCCATTGTTACCCCCTCTGACTACCTGTGACTTATGTTGTGAGTTGTCAACGTTGACCACATGATCTGAAATTCTTTCTTCATCGTCAGTGACGTATGCATACTTTGGTTGGTCACTCTGTATTGTAGCCACACTGTGCCGCTACATATTAAAGGATTTTGTACTTGCTTGTCAATAACTAGTATTCACAAACCACTCTCTTCCATTCTGACCATTTATGACTCGTGTTATGAGTTGAAATCGTTTACCACACATAGTGACATTGTTTGGTCATGATCAGTGACATATGCCTACTTTGTTTAGTCATCGTGCATGGTACCCACACCGTGCCACAACTTATTGAGATTCCTTGTGCTTGCTAGTTGATACCTGGTGTTCCGAAACCATTCTGTCCCCCTCTGAATATTATGAGTTGTCAACATTGACCACACACAGCGGATTTCTTAAGTCAAAGGCAGTACATATGCCTACTTTGGTCGGTCATTGTGCATGGTAGCCACACCGTGATACTACTCATTCAAGGTAGTTGTACTTGCTAGTTGAGAACTGATATTCCCAGACCATTGTTTCCCCCTCTGACCGTTCGTGACTCGTGTTCTGGTTGGTGTATGTTGACCATCCATATTGAAATTCTTTGGTCATGGTCAGGGACATATGCCTAGTTTGGTTTTTTGGTGTGCATAGTAGCAACATCGTGCCACTACGTATTGAAGTCGGTGTCCTTTCTAGTCGATACATAGGATTCCAAACCATTGCCTCTCCCCCTGACCCTGTGTGACTCGTGTTATGAGTTGTCAATGTTGACCACACATAGTGCACTTTTTCGGTCATAGTCATTGCAGTATGCATCCGTTGGTTGGTCACCGTGCACGCTAGCCACACCGTGCCACTACTTGTTGAAGGTCATTGTACTTGCTAGTTGATAACTAGTGTTCCCAACCCATGGTTTCCTCCTATGACCATTTGTGACTCGTGCTATGAGTTTTCACTGTTGACCACACACTGTGATATTCGTTTGGTCATGGTGAGTGACATATGCGTACTGTAGTTTGTCACTGTACATGGTTACCACGCTGTGTCACTATGCATTGAAGGTCTTTGTGCTTTCTAGTAGATAGCTAGTATTCCCAAACCATTGTTATCCCCCTCTGACTATCTGTGACTCGTGTTGTGAGCTGTCAACGTTGACCACATGAAGTGAAATTCGTTGGTCATGGTAAGTGCCATATGCATGCTTTGGTTGGTCACGGTGCTTGGTAGCCACACTGTGCCACTACATATTGGAGGTATTTGTACTTGCTAGTTGATAACTATTGTTCACAAACCATTACCTTCCACTCTGACCATTCGTGACTCATGTTATGAGTTGTCAAAGCTTACCACACATAGTGACATTCTTTGGTCATGGTCAGTGACATATGCCTACTTTGGTTGGTCATCGTGCATGGTATCCACACCGTGCCAAATCTTATTGGAGGTCCTTGTGCTTGCTAGTTGATACCTGGTGTTCCCAAACCATTGGTTCCCCCTCTGACCATTTTTCACTCGTACTATGAGTTGTCAACGCTGACTACACACAGCGGATTTCTCTGGTCAAAGGCAGTACATATGCCTATGTCGGTCGGTCATCGTGCATGGTAGCCACACCGTGTTACTACTGATTGAAGGCCGTTGTACTTGCTAGTTGAGAACTGATTTTCCCAGACCATTGTTTCCCCCTCTGATCGTTTGTGACTCGTGTTATGGTTGGTGAACGTTGACCACCCACAATGAACTTCTTTGGTCATGGTCAGTGACACATGCCTACTTTGGTTGTTTGGTGTGTATAGTAGCCACAACGTGCCACTACGTATTGAAGTTCGTTGTCCTTTATAGTCGATACATAGGGTTCCCAAACAATTGTCTCTCCCTCTGACCATTTGTGACTCGTGTTATCAGTTGTCGATGTTGACCACACATAGTGGACCTCTTCGGTCATAGCCAGTTACGTATGCATCCATTGATTGGTCACTGTGCATGCTAGCCACACCGTGCCACAACTTGTTAAAGGTCTTTGTACTTGCTAGTAAAAAACTAGTGTTCCCAACCCATTGTTTCCTCCTCTAAACATTTGTGACTTGTGTTATGAGTTTTGAACGCTGACCACACACTTTGAGATTCGTTTGATCATGGTCGGTGACATTTGCCTACTTTGGCTGGTCATTGTACATGGTAACCACATCGTGTCACTACGTATTGAAGGTCTCTGTGCTTTCTAGTTCATAGCTAGTCTTCCCAAACCATTGTCATCCCCTCTGACTATATGTCACTCGTGTTGTAAGTTGTCCACGTTGACCACATGAAGTGAAATTCTTTGGTCATCGTCAGTGACATATTCATGCTTTGGTTGGTCACAGTGCATTGTAGCCACACTGAGCCACTATATGTTGAATGTATTTGTACTTGCTAGAAGATAACTAGTATTCACAAACCATTACCTTCCACTCTGACCGTTTATGGGTCGTGTTTTGAGTTTTCAACGTTTACCACACATAGTGACAATATTTGGTCATGATCATTGACATATGCCCACTTTGGTTGGTCATCGTATATGGTACCCACACCGTACCACAATTTGTTAAAGATCCTTGTGCTTGCTAGTTGATACCTGGTGTTCCCAAACCATTGTTTCCCCCTCTGCCCATTTGTGACTCGTATTATGAGTTGTCAACGTTGACCACACACAGCGGATTTCTTCTGTCGAAGGCAGTACGTATGCCTACTTTGGTCAGACATTGTGCATGGTAGCCACACCGTGCTACTACTGATTGAAGGTCGTTGTACTTGCTAGTTGAGAACTGATATTCCCAGACCATTGTTTCCCCCTCTGCCCATTTGTGACTCGTATCATGAGTTGTCAATGTTGGCCACACATAGTGGACTTCTTCGGTCATAGTCAGTGACGTATGCATCCTTTGGTTGGTCACTGTGCACGCTAGCCACACCGTGCCACTGCGTGTTGAAGTTCTCTGTCCTTTCTAGTCAATACATAGGGTTCCCAACCCATTGTCTCTCCCTCTGACCATTTGTGACTCGTGTTATGAATTTTCAACGTTGGCCACACATAGTGGACTTCTTCGGTCATAGTCAGTGACGTATGCATCCTTTGGTTGGTCACTGTGCACGCTAGCCACACCGTGCCACTGCGTGTTGAAGTTCTCTGTCCTTTCTAGTCAATACATAGGGTTCCCAACCCATTGTCTCTCCCTCTGACCATTTGTGACTCGTGTTATGAATTTTCAACGTTGGCCACACATAGTGGACTTCTTCGGTCATAGTCAGTGACGTATGCATCCTTTGGTTGGTCACTGTGCACGCTAGCCACACCGTGCCACTGCGTGTTGAAGTTCTCTGTCCTTTCTAGTCAATACATAGGGTTCCCAACCCATTGTCTCTCCCTCTGACCATTTGTGACTCGTGTTATGAATTTTCAACGTTGGCCACACATAGTGGACTTCTTCGGTCATAGTCAGTGACGTATGCATCCTTTGGTTGGTCACTGTGCACGCTAGCCACACCGTGCCACTGCGTGTTGAAGTTCTCTGTCCTTTCTAGTCAATACATAGGGTTCCCAACCCATTGTCTCTCCCTCTGACCATTTGTGACTCGTGTTATGAATTTTCAACGTTGGCCACACATAGTGGACTTCTTCGGTCATAGTCAGTGACGTATGCATCCTTTGGTTGGTCACTGTGCACGCTAGCCACACCGTGCCACTGCGTGTTGAAGTTCTCTGTCCTTTCTAGTCAATACATAGGGTTCCCAACCCATTGTCTCTCCCTCTGACCATTTGTGACTCGTGTTATGAATTTTCAACGTTGGCCACACATAGTGGACTTCTTCGGTCATAGTCAGTGACGTATGCATCCTTTGGTTGGTCACTGTGCACGCTAGCCACACCGTGCCACTGCGTGTTGAAGTTCTCTGTCCTTTCTAGTCAATACATAGGGTTCCCAACCCATTGTCTCTCCCTCTGACCATTTGTGACTCGTGTTATGAATTTTCAACGTTGGCCACACATAGTGGACTTCTTCGGTCATAGTCAGTGACGTATGCATCCTTTGGTTGGTCACTGTGCACGCTAGCCACACCGTGCCACTGCGTGTTGAAGTTCTCTGTCCTTTCTAGTCAATACATAGGGTTCCCAACCCATTGTCTCTCCCTCTGACCATTTGTGACTCGTGTTATGAATTTTCAACGTTGGCCACACATAGTGGACTTCTTCGGTCATAGTCAGTGACGTATGCATCCTTTGGTTGGTCACTGTGCACGCTAGCCACACCGTGCCACTGCGTGTTGAAGTTCTCTGTCCTTTCTAGTCAATACATAGGGTTCCCAACCCATTGTCTCTCCCTCTGACCATTTGTGACTCGTGTTATGAATTTTCAACGTTGGCCACACATAGTGGACTTCTTCGGTCATAGTCAGTGACGTATGCATCCTTTGGTTGGTCACTGTGCACGCTAGCCACACCGTGCCACTGCGTGTTGAAGTTCTCTGTCCTTTCTAGTCAATACATAGGGTTCCCAACCCATTGTCTCTCCCTCTGACCATTTGTGACTCGTGTTATGAATTTTCAACGTTGGCCACACATAGTGGACTTCTTCGGTCATAGTCAGTGACGTATGCATCCTTTGGTTGGTCACTGTGCACGCTAGCCACACCGTGCCACTGCGTGTTGAAGTTCTCTGTCCTTTCTAGTCAATACATAGGGTTCCCAACCCATTGTCTCTCCCTCTGACCATTTGTGACTCGTGTTATGAATTTTCAACGTTGGCCACACATAGTGGACTTCTTCGGTCATAGTCAGTGACGTATGCATCCTTTGGTTGGTCACTGTGCACGCTAGCCACACCGTGCCACTGCGTGTTGAAGTTCTCTGTCCTTTCTAGTCAATACATAGGGTTCCCAACCCATTGTCTCTCCCTCTGACCATTTGTGACTCGTGTTATGAATTTTCAACGTTGGCCACACATAGTGGACTTCTTCGGTCATAGTCAGTGACGTATGCATCCTTTGGTTGGTCACTGTGCACGCTAGCCACACCGTGCCACTGCGTGTTGAAGTTCTCTGTCCTTTCTAGTCAATACATAGGGTTCCCAACCCATTGTCTCTCCCTCTGACCATTTGTGACTCGTGTTATGAATTTTCAACGTTGGCCACACATAGTGGACTTCTTCGGTCATAGTCAGTGACGTATGCATCCTTTGGTTGGTCACTGTGCACGCTAGCCACACCGTGCCACTGCGTGTTGAAGTTCTCTGTCCTTTCTAGTCAATACATAGGGTTCCCAACCCATTGTCTCTCCCTCTGACCATTTGTGACTCGTGTTATGGTTGGTGAACGTTCGCACCACTCCGCAAGCAGTTCGCACCACTCCGGAACCAGTTCGCACCACTCTGCAACCCTTTTGCACCACTCCGCAACCAGTTCGCACCACACGGCAACCGGTTCACACCACTCCGCAACCAGTTCACACCACTTCGTAACCAATTCCCACCACTCCGCAACCAGTTCGCACCACTCTGCAAGCAGTTCGCACCACTCCGCAACCAGTTAGTACCACTCCGCAACCAGTTCGCACCAGTCCGCAACCGGTTCGCTACACTCAACAACCAGGTGGCACCACTCCGCAACCAGTTTGCACCACTCCGCAACCAGTTCGCACCACTCCACAACCAGTTTGCACCACTCCACAACCAGTTCGCACCACTCCGCAACCAGTTCGCACCACTCCGCAATCAGTTTGCACCACACCTCAACCAGTTCGCACCAGTCCGCAACCAGTTCGCACTACTTTGCAACCGGTTCGCACCATTCTGCACCCAGTTCGCACCATTCCCCAACCAGTTCGCACCACTCCGCAACCAGTTCGCTCCACTCCGCAACCAGTTCGCACCACTCCGCAATCAGTTCGCACCACACCTCAACCAGTTCGCACCAGTCCGCAACCAGTTCGCACTACTTTGCAACCGGTTCGCACCATTCTGCACCCAGTTCGCACCATTCCCCAACCAGTTCGCACCACTCCGCAACCAGTTCGCTCCACTCCGCAACCAGTTCGCACCACTCCGCAATCAGTTCGCACCACACCTCAACCAGTTCGCACCAGTCCGCAACCAGTTCGCACTACTTTGCAACCGGTTCGCACCATTCTGCACCCAGTTCGCACCATTCCCCAACCAGTTCGCACCACTCCGCAACCAGTTCGCTCCACTCCGCAACCAGTTCGCACCACTCCGCAATCAGTTCGCACCACACCTCAACCAGTTCGCACCAGTCCGCAACCAGTTCGCACTACTTTGCAACCGGTTCGCACCATTCTGCACCCAGTTCGCACCATTCCCCAACCAGTTCGCACCACTCCGCAACCAGTTCGCTCCACTCCGCAACCAGTTCGCACCACTCCGCAATCAGTTCGCACCACACCTCAACCAGTTCGCACCAGTCCGCAACCAGTTCGCACTACTTTGCAACCGGTTCGCACCATTCTGCACCCAGTTCGCACCATTCCCCAACCAGTTCGCACCACTCCGCAACCAGTTCGCTCCACTCCGCAACCAGTTCGCACCACTCCGCAATCAGTTCGCACCACACCTCAACCAGTTCGCACCAGTCCGCAACCAGTTCGCACTACTTTGCAACCGGTTCGCACCATTCTGCACCCAGTTCGCACCATTCCCCAACCAGTTCGCACCACTCCGCAACCAGTTCGCTCCACTCCGCAACCAGTTCGCACCACTCCGCAATCAGTTCGCACCACACCTCAACCAGTTCGCACCAGTCCGCAACCAGTTCGCACTACTTTGCAACCGGTTCGCACCATTCTGCACCCAGTTCGCACCATTCCCCAACCAGTTCGCACCACTCCGCAACCAGTTCGCTCCACTCCGCAACCAGTTCGCACCACTCCGCAATCAGTTCGCACCACACCTCAACCAGTTCGCACCAGTCCGCAACCAGTTCGCACTACTTTGCAACCGGTTCGCACCATTCTGCACCCAGTTCGCACCATTCCCCAACCAGTTCGCACCACTCCGCAACCAGTTCGCTCCACTCCGCAACCAGTTCGCACCACTCCGCAATCAGTTCGCACCACACCTCAACCAGTTCGCACCAGTCCGCAACCAGTTCGCACTACTTTGCAACCGGTTCGCACCATTCTGCACCCAGTTCGCACCATTCCCCAACCAGTTCGCACCACTCCGCAACCAGTTCGCTCCACTCCGCAACCAGTTCGCACCACTCCGCAATCAGTTCGCACCACACCTCAACCAGTTCGCACCAGTCCGCAACCAGTTCGCACTACTTTGCAACCGGTTCGCACCATTCTGCACCCAGTTCGCACCATTCCCCAACCAGTTCGCACCACTCCGCAACCAGTTCGCTCCACTCCGCAACCAGTTCGCACCACTCCGCAATCAGTTCGCACCACACCTCAACCAGTTCGCACCAGTCCGCAACCAGTTCGCACTACTTTGCAACCGGTTCGCACCATTCTGCACCCAGTTCGCACCATTCCCCAACCAGTTCGCACCACTCCGCAACCAGTTCGCTCCACTCCGCAACCAGTTCGCACCACTCCGCAATCAGTTCGCACCACACCTCAACCAGTTCGCACCAGTCCGCAACCAGTTCGCACTACTTTGCAACCGGTTCGCACCATTCTGCACCCAGTTCGCACCATTCCCCAACCAGTTCGCACCACTCCGCAACCAGTTCGCTCCACTCCGCAACCAGTTCGCACCACTCCGCAATCAGTTCGCACCACACCTCAACCAGTTCGCACCAGTCCGCAACCAGTTCGCACTACTTTGCAACCGGTTCGCACCATTCTGCACCCAGTTCGCACCATTCCCCAACCAGTTCGCACCACTCCGCAACCAGTTCGCTCCACTCCGCAACCAGTTCGCACCACTCCGCAATCAGTTCGCACCACACCTCAACCAGTTCGCACCAGTCCGCAACCAGTTCGCACTACTTTGCAACCGGTTCGCACCATTCTGCACCCAGTTCGCACCATTCCCCAACCAGTTCGCACCACTCCGCAACCAGTTCGCTCCACTCCGCAACCAGTTCGCACCACTCCGCAATCAGTTCGCACCACACCTCAACCAGTTCGCACCAGTCCGCAACCAGTTCGCACTACTTTGCAACCGGTTCGCACCATTCTGCACCCAGTTCGCACCATTCCCCAACCAGTTCGCACCACTCCGCAACCAGTTCGCTCCACTCCGCAACCAGTTCGCACCACTCCGCAATCAGTTCGCACCACACCTCAACCAGTTCGCACCAGTCCGCAACCAGTTCGCACTACTTTGCAACCGGTTCGCACCATTCTGCACCCAGTTCGCACCATTCCCCAACCAGTTCGCACCACTCCGCAACCAGTTCGCTCCACTCCGCAACCAGTTCGCACCACTCCGCAATCAGTTCGCACCACACCTCAACCAGTTCGCACCAGTCCGCAACCAGTTCGCACTACTTTGCAACCGGTTCGCACCATTCTGCACCCAGTTCGCACCATTCCCCAACCAGTTCGCACCACTCCGCAACCAGTTCGCTCCACTCCGCAACCAGTTCGCACCACTCCGCAATCAGTTCGCACCACACCTCAACCAGTTCGCACCAGTCCGCAACCAGTTCGCACTACTTTGCAACCGGTTCGCACCATTCTGCACCCAGTTCGCACCATTCCCCAACCAGTTCGCACCACTCCGCAACCAGTTCGCTCCACTCCGCAACCAGTTCGCACCACTCCGCAATCAGTTCGCACCACACCTCAACCAGTTCGCACCAGTCCGCAACCAGTTCGCACTACTTTGCAACCGGTTCGCACCATTCTGCACCCAGTTCGCACCATTCCCCAACCAGTTCGCACCACTCCGCAACCAGTTCGCTCCACTCCGCAACCAGTTCGCACCACTCCGCAATCAGTTCGCACCACACCTCAACCAGTTCGCACCAGTCCGCAACCAGTTCGCACTACTTTGCAACCGGTTCGCACCATTCTGCACCCAGTTCGCACCATTCCCCAACCAGTTCGCACCACTCCGCAACCAGTTCGCTCCACTCCGCAACCAGTTCGCACCACTCCGCAATCAGTTCGCACCACACCTCAACCAGTTCGCACCAGTCCGCAACCAGTTCGCACTACTTTGCAACCGGTTCGCACCATTCTGCACCCAGTTCGCACCATTCCCCAACCAGTTCGCACCACTCCGCAACCAGTTCGCTCCACTCCGCAACCAGTTCGCACCACTCCGCAATCAGTTCGCACCACACCTCAACCAGTTCGCACCAGTCCGCAACCAGTTCGCACTACTTTGCAACCGGTTCGCACCATTCTGCACCCAGTTCGCACCATTCCCCAACCAGTTCGCACCACTCCGCAACCAGTTCGCTCCACTCCGCAACCAGTTCGCACCACTCCGCAATCAGTTCGCACCACACCTCAACCAGTTCGCACCAGTCCGCAACCAGTTCGCACTACTTTGCAACCGGTTCGCACCATTCTGCACCCAGTTCGCACCATTCCCCAACCAGTTCGCACCACTCCGCAACCAGTTCGCTCCACTCCGCAACCAGTTCGCACCACTCCGCAATCAGTTCGCACCACACCTCAACCAGTTCGCACCAGTCCGCAACCAGTTCGCACTACTTTGCAACCGGTTCGCACCATTCTGCACCCAGTTCGCACCATTCCCCAACCAGTTCGCACCACTCCGCAACCAGTTCGCTCCACTCCGCAACCAGTTCGCACCACTCCGCAATCAGTTCGCACCACACCTCAACCAGTTCGCACCAGTCCGCAACCAGTTCGCACTACTTTGCAACCGGTTCGCACCATTCTGCACCCAGTTCGCACCATTCCCCAACCAGTTCGCACCACTCCGCAACCAGTTCGCTCCACTCCGCAACCAGTTCGCACCACTCCGCAATCAGTTCGCACCACACCTCAACCAGTTCGCACCAGTCCGCAACCAGTTCGCACTACTTTGCAACCGGTTCGCACCATTCTGCACCCAGTTCGCACCATTCCCCAACCAGTTCGCACCACTCCGCAACCAGTTCGCTCCACTCCGCAACCAGTTCGCACCACTCCGCAATCAGTTCGCACCACACCTCAACCAGTTCGCACCAGTCCGCAACCAGTTCGCACTACTTTGCAACCGGTTCGCACCATTCTGCACCCAGTTCGCACCATTCCCCAACCAGTTCGCACCACTCCGCAACCAGTTCGCTCCACTCCGCAACCAGTTCGCACCACTCCGCAATCAGTTCGCACCACACCTCAACCAGTTCGCACCAGTCCGCAACCAGTTCGCACTACTTTGCAACCGGTTCGCACCATTCTGCACCCAGTTCGCACCATTCCCCAACCAGTTCGCACCACTCCGCAACCAGTTCGCATCACTCCGCAACCAGTTCGCACCACTCCGCAACCGGTTTGCACCACTCCGCAACCAGTTCACACCACTCCACAACCAGTTCGCACCACTCCGCAACCAGTTCGCACCACTCCGCAACCAGTTCACACGACTCCGCAACTAGTTCGCACCACTCCGCAGCCAGTTCGCACCACTTCGTAACCCGTTCCCACCACTCCACAACCAGTTTGCATCACTCTGAAACCAGTTCACACCAGTCCGCAATTGGTTCGCACCACTCCACAACCAGGTCGCACCTCTCCGCAATCCGTTCGCACCACTCCGCAACCCGTTCGCACCACTCCGCAACCAGTACGCACCACTCCACAACCAGTTCCCACCACTCCACATCCAGTTCCCACCACTCCGCAACCAGTTCGCACCACTTTGTTACCAGTTCACACGACTGTGCAACCAGTTCGTACCACTCCGCAACCAGTTCGCACCACACCTCAACCAGTTCGCACCACTCCGCAACCAGTTCGCACCACTCTGCAACTGGTTCGCACCACTCTGCACCCAGTTCGCACCATTCCCCAACCAGTTCAAACCACTCCGCAACCAGTTCGCACTACTCCGTAACCAGTTTGCACCACTCCGCAACCAGTTCGCACCACTGCGCGACCACTTCGCACCACTCCGCAACCAGTTTGCACCATTCCGCAACCGGTTTGCACCACTCTGCAACCCGTTTGCACCACTCCGCAGCCAGTTTGCATCACTCCACAACCAGTTCGCACACTTTCGCAACCGGTTCGCACCACACCGCAACCAGTTCACACCACTCCTCAACCAGTTCGCACCACTCCGCAACCAGTTCGCACCAATCCGCTACTAGTTCGCACCACTCCGCAACCAGTTCGCACCACTCCGCAACCGGTTCCGCCACTCCGCAACCAGGTCGCACCACTCCGCAACCAGTTCGCACCACTCCGCAACCAGTTCGCACCACTCCGCAACCAGTTCGCACCACTCCGCAACCAGTTCGCACCAC
>SZWC01001774.1:5063-28428 GCA_023375785.1 Penium margaritaceum | reverse complement strand
GACTCAAACAATTCACTGAACAGCAAACCGTTCAAACTCCCTTCCCATCCAGTGGGAACCAGCCACCACAGTCACCTCGATGCCCACAATCCTCTCGGCAACCGAGGCCTGCCACATCTCACTAGCCCCATTGCTCAGAGTCCTAGCCTCACTGGCCTGACGCCTCCGCCGCTGTTCCAACCAAAGCTGGAGATCATCTCTCTTCACCCAAAGCTGGACGTCATCACTCTCACCACCCCACAGCCCTGCCGTGCTGCCTCCATCCCATGTGGATGCCCCTCACGCCTCTGCAATGCTTCTGACCCTCTGCAACACCAGCCACCGTCGTCTGACGGCCGAGAATTAAACAAGCAACCTTCGTGGGTTCAGCTTTGGAACATGCTCAGATCAACCACCAGCCACGCATTGACAAGCTACCACCCTTGGACTTCGCTGAAAGCTGTGCCGCTGGAAAAAGCTCCATCCTTTCCAGTCAAACGCTGTGCAGCACCACCGTCTCCTCTGAAAACTGTGCTCGCAAGGCATGCCATAGAAAGTTTCGCCGTGCACGTCGTTCAGCTAAGGTTTTCCACAGCGGAGCCGGAGGAAACCCTAAACGAATCCTGTTCAGCGGAAACTCGAGCCAGACACTCCAGACATGCACGTCTGCACAGCCTAGCCCATGATGCAGTCTTGCAAGACATAACCTAGCAGCAGCGGCAGTGCTGCTGCTGGGTTGTCTGCTAGGATGCAACAGCGATGCTGCCTCCTTGTATCAGTCTGAAAGGGTGCAGACAGCAACGCACAGCCCAAGATGAAGGAGTCCGAAACACGCGCATGTCTGCACACGGTACCACTGATGTGTCCCGGTGCCTCTCGCTCGTCTCCTACGGCTTGCGCCTCACTGACAGCCACCACTGCCACCAGTGCCAGCCACTGCCGCACCTATTGTCCCCTTAGCTCTGCGACGCGTGGTGCGAGTGGTGTGAGTGCATGTGAGGCATAACGGTCCTGTTCCTTGCCATGCCAGCAGAGGAGCACACGCACCGCCCTTCAGGCTCCAACTCTCGCTCGCACCAAAAACTCCTGCCAACCCAGAAAAATCGCCAGCTTTTTTGAAGCCACACCGAACCGGCCCATTCTCCGGGCTGTTGTGCTTACGAAATGGCATTGCCCATGTCATGGCTTCAAGGGATACCTGATCCATTGGCACTGACCTAATTCCCACTGACAACATCTCCGGTCACCCTCTCCAAGCACTCCCTGTTTGTAGAGTGGATGCGCCTTTCTGCAGCGTTAACACGTTTCGGCCTCACTCCCTCAACAGCCGCTGCTTGCTTGCGGGTAAGTAGTGGCCCTCCACGAACACACATTGTGGCACTAGTGGCGCAGGCTTTGGGGCAGTCACCTGTGCTCCTCCACTCCTGCCCTGTTCATCAATCGTCTGTCAGCTGTCGCACTCATGCACTCACTTGCGCTTCTTGTGCCATGGCTTCTTCTTGCCACCTGTCGCTCTGCGTTTGTGGAGAGAGTCTCGGGAGATACCTGCAGCCATACCCACATCCACATCCGAACCACATCCGAACGACATCCACACCGCACACACACCACAAGATCGCAAAAACAAACAAGTTGCACATTGGCACATGCAACCGTCTTTATGGAAGGCCTTGCACCGCAGTCGCCAGTCTCACTGCGCCCTGCTTGTCGAGACTATGGGGCTGTTTGGATGATAGTTGTCGGCCTGCCGAATGACAGCACGACTACGACCAGGGCAGCCAGGCAGCAACACCACCCCTCCCCCTCAAGGGCTGTTGGAAGGCCATGAAAAAAGAAAAAGAAGGCAGGTGGTCGGTGACCATCTTGCGACCACTGGTTGCACACGGCGTCGTTTCGCCACGCATGCCACCGATGGAATCAGCGGGCGCATCGACGGCTACAGTCCGAACACACGCTTCAGCTTGAACACGACAGGCGCAGAGGAGCACGACGACGCCGACAAGCAGCAGCAGCGGCGGCGGCAGCGGCAACGTCAAAGTCACGTCCGTTTCGGCAGTGAGGGTGACACGGCCCACTCAACGGCAAAGCGGCACGAACTGTGCGAGCTCGCTAGTCATAGCGCTTGAGGGATTAGTGAAGACAACCGGTGCCCGGCCCACACCCAGCACGCGCATCAATGGCGGCGCCAGGAGAAGCGGTAACAAACGCTCAACGACGACAGGCATATGAGACAGCCGCAGCATTGAGATGTCGACAGTTGCGGGAGATCCACCGGGTGAGACGCCAGCGGAGACAATGCGAATGGCCGATGCTGGCTGGAAGACGGCGGACTCAGATTCACTGCACCAAATCCTTCCAGACAATTGCGCATGCCCTGAAGAGGAGTCNCTCCTGGCCTCTTCCAAACTTCTGCAGCTGCATCCGTCCCCGCCGCCGTGACGAGAGACAACTGCCCCACTAGCTTCCTGCCACAACCGCCGCCACGCCGAGTCTGCTTGCACAATATGACCGCACGATAACTTCAACGGAACAGCCGCGAGCGCGGACATGAAGGGCACAAGGACGACGCACCCATGATGTCAGCTGCAAGCTCCGGCTAGCGCTGCCTTCTCTGCGAGTGAGCGCACCCCTGTCCCAACTGCGCCGTGCGCAGGCCTTCGGCTCCTTCGCTGCTGACTGACTGGGGAGCTGGCCCGAGTGGGCGAAGAGAGAGTCGAGGAAAGAGGCTACAGGAAGTGCAAATGCACGCTTTCACGTTCTCCCGTCACCTCCACCCCCACCTCCGACATCACCACCACCATCACCATCCTAGCCATCGCCATCTCCAAGGAAATCTCCACCTGCACCACTACCATCCTGCTGCTTGAGCCCTTCCCAATGACAGCAAATGCGAAAGCAAATGTGAAAGAGGAATTGTCGCAAACCCATGCCCTTGGCCTGCAATACGCCATGGGTTTGCGAATACTCGTGCCCGCTCCAATTCTCGAAGGTGCGGTGCGGCGGTGGGTGTGGAGTTCCGGTTCACCTCCGGCCATGCATCCTGACAATGGCTCGTCGTGGCATGCTCGAAGTGGCGTTAGGGGGCCTACAGGCCCTTCCCGACTTTAAGCAACAATTGAGCTTGGAAGGAGGTGAACGGGACTCATTAGCCATTTGTTTCTCCAAAGTACTAGTTGACAGGGGAAGGGCTGCCATAATCTCCAAGATACCCGCCTGTGTTTACCTTCCCATCTATTTTGAGGAACGAAGGGATATAATTCCTTGCATAAGCTAAATAATATTATGATAATATCACAAAAATATATCATAAACATTTTTCTTTACACACCAAAAACATGTCATGTGCCTCCATGTGAATAGGGTATATCTCAACTATTTTACTAGCTACAGCATGATGAAACATGTTTCTATAAGAATTTTTTTAATTATTCTATTTGTACCAGAAAATGGGGCACATCACATTCCTTAACAGATTTCAACCTTTCTTGTAATAACATTGAATGTTTGTCGATAAGGGGCCTTCGAATGGGCCATAATCAAAACATCTGTAAACTTAATGTATAACAATCCACATTGAATTGATGTTATGTGTAATGGATGAGAGAAAATCCTTGGTTGGTTGAGCCCAAACTGCGAGGCTTCCGGGTCTCCGACCCTCCACTCGTCTTCTGCGACGCCCCTGGACCATGAACCTTCTACGCATAACAGTTGGCACCGACCGTGCTATACTCTTCCCGCCTAGGAGTGAGCCATCCTCGGCATCCACATGTTCGACTCAAACCCCGTTGCTTTTATACGAGGGTAACGCACCTCACGATATCATTGTCCGACTTGGCCAAACCGCAATTCTCGAGGGTTTTCGAACCTCAAGCCATCCCGTCCGACCAGCCATTAGCTAATGACTCCAGATCAAGCCGCACGGCTCCAACCGTGCTACAATGTGAAAGAGGTCGCAGTTTCTTGGGGACTAGGGGTATACGTGGAAAGTTCCGAAACGGCCTACCTTTCCCAAATACATGAATGCATGAGCTCTTGGTGTGATGGGGACATTTACAACACCTTGTTCTAATCACGCCAAGCACAAAGTGGTTTACAACAAGGAGATATTGCAAAAAACCTCTCATTCAACTTCGACACTAGGGGCAGGCCAGCCCAGCGTGGCAAATCACCCCTGTTTGCATCCAATAAGATTCAAATGGACTCTTCATCCCCAAAAAACATGTCCAGACACACTCGGACATCTCAAAGTTTACAAGTTTAACAGTTTATGAGAAAATGTGGTCGTGTCAAAACCGTGTCCAACATTACAATAGCTAGTGAGCACCAACGGTGTGCCAAAAAGGCATGCATTAGGCATTCCAAATCACAAGAACATGCCACCGTGTAAAAGTGTACTTGAGTCGCATACAAGACAACCTGGTGCAACAAAAACAAAAGCATGTAGAAGTGTACTTGAGTCGCATACAAGACAACCTGGTGGGACCATTGTCGTAAAGTAACGCTCCTCTTGAGATGCACAAGCCATGAAAGAGTAAACGTAAAGATATATGATTCTTCTCTTGGTGACACGCACAATACACTAAACAAGCACCAAAGAAAAAGGCAAAAGAGTCTGTGCACGTGCTTCCTAGTCTACACACAAGAATTATGACGCACGACAAGTTCCCTACCTTGTGGGAACGTAGAAGGTGCGCACTCAAAAAGTTACCTTGAAGGCACCTAGGAAGATGAAAGGGACAAATGGCCACTAGTATTGCCTAGCTGACCAGCAGGTGATAGGAGTAGAACAATTCAACTTGCAAGAGCTCTTTAAGATAAGTCTTTGGCCAACATTGCACAAACTTGAACCCACATATGAGTGATGTTGACATCAATATCTAAAGTTGAGACGAGTGTTGGAGTGGTACTAACGAGGGTTATGCCCCTCACGAGACATGCTGGAATGCCTGTCTTTATTTTCGTTTGGAGCTGACTTGGGCTAAAATACACCTCCAAACATGTTACGCACGCACAGACAGATAGTCTGTTTACGCCAGCAGGAGGATAATCACGTGTAATTTCTTAAAGAGGTCAAATTAATTATTGGCGAGCATGGCTGTTGTGACTAGGGATGGACGAAGATGTTCCATTGCCATATTCGAGTAGATGGTTACTGAAATCGTCTCATGTACGTTGTCATTGAAACGTGACTCATGACGACACGTGTTGGTCTGGCTTGCATTGGTCGTGTTTAAGGGTTCACTAAGCCCTTTGAATCTTCCAGTTGAGTGGCCGACAGAATGGGTGGTTTGGCAATTTTTGTCGCAAAGCCAAAAACTCCCACTAACATTGCTACGTCATGGTTCTAGTGAATTTCAAGGTATATTCCTTCCATCACCAAAGCCTTTGTATGTTTAAGCTAATCTTTACACATGCTCCCACGGTTGCTAAGTGCCTTCGGTCCTTGGTCCCAAAAGCCTGGGATGCACGAAAGAAGCAAGTAAGGTTTCCTCAAGTGCATTGGTAGGTTTCCCATTAAGCACCACTGTGCTTTGGTACCAAGTGTCACTGGTGTAGAAGCATTGGCAGTTCACAGGTAGAAGATAGGAAAGCAAAGACAACCCAAACGAAGTGGACACATGACTGGTTTTACCTACTTATAAGTAGCATGACAAGTGCCAGAAGCTTCAAGTGCATTTTCATAGCATAAGAATTACAGATGAGGCATTGTCGTTGCCTTAGTTGCTAGACGAGTGCAAGGCATGCATGATTACGATGTAGATGGTTATGCAAATGGAGAAACCTTATATGAATAATTAAAGGGTTCAAGGCCCATGCAAACATTTGAAGAGTGCCTTTACAAAATTCTTTGAGAACTCGGTAGACTTTTCTTCTTATGAGGACGACGAGGATTATGAGGCGCTTTTGTCAGTTGCTACCTCTTCTTATCCTTCTTTCCTATACTTCTTCTCTGGCCACATTGAGAGATTACTTTCTATCTTTATCCCTGTCACAGATGCATTGTTGCAACATTGTCATCTGGTTCAAGATTTCTTTGCTTGTTGACCAGCTTCTCGTACCACAGTTGAGTTGTTGGTCGCTTTATCAGCAACATGGGTCATCTTACACCATCTATGTTGACAGTGGTCCATTCGTCAGCCTCTAGATTATGCTGGTTCTACATGATAACTCGTATACATGGCCTACGAACCCTTACATCCTTCTAATCACCAATCTACGGTCAATGTGAGTTTTGAGATCAATAGAGTGACAACCTCCTAAGAATGGATTTCCCTTCAGACATCCACATTCTTTTTAACCAGTTCATTACTAAAAGACTGTAAGATCTAGTATCTACAAGAAATGCATGCATTGGTTTCTTACTAGTGCAGTTGCTCTATTGCACTTTGATTCATTTTAACACCTAGTTTTCCTTGAACTTTCTTAGACCTAGTGGTCTTAAGATCCCCTGTCTCAAATGCCACGAGCAATCATATGTGCGGTCCTTTGGTGCATGTTGTTACAAACAAAGACAAACTCTATCCTAAGTATCCCCTTCAAGCCTGCCCTTGTCTCTAATTGACTCCTCTCGGCTCTTGGTATTTCCCCTTCTTTTTCATGCTTATGCCGATGTCAAAATTTCCGTTGGAATGGGGCCATGTTTCTTGCACGTCAAACAAGTATCTGATGTTTTGGTTTGATGGCATCAAACTCAAATCAGAGCAAATATATTCAAGGATTGAGACTTTTGAGCACGAAGGAAAGCATTACGTCTGCGGGGTTGCCAACTCCTAGATTGGTGGACCAGAGCATTGGATTCGGTGCTAGTGTTGGTTCCAAGTGTTTCAATGATTTGAAACGAAACATCTTGAATTTTATAAATAACAACAGCACATCATGCATTGTGTTTTAGGTTGAAATAGAGTTTGTTTATTGCAATCTGGATGCCAGTGACAGTATCCTAGAATCTACCAGTGGTGTAGTCTACCACACTAGAGTGTGTAGTCCATCACGCAGGAGTGATCACGCAAGTAAGCAAAGTGTACCAAGCATCTATTCACACTTCACAAAAACCGGACGAGGACAGCGCTTATGAACTAATCATATTAATCTTGTGGATTGACGCGGATCTGCCATGCCACTTTCGTTCGATTTTCATTAACTTAGACCACCAATTTTGAGCCATTTCCCTGAGAGAGAGAGACGAGAGAGAGAGAGAGAGAGAGAGAGAGAGAGAGAGAGAGAAAGAGAGAGAGAGAGAGAGAGAGAGAGAGAGGGGCCACGATTTTGATCTTCTTTTTTTTGTTGGAGCTGGCAAAAGCCACAGTCAAGTACACCTCTTAACATGAGAGGCGCATGCAGGCAGAATTTCCTTTTGACCTAGCTGGGNGAGAGAGAGAGAGAGAGAGAGAGAGAGAGAAAGAGAGAGAGAGAGAGAGAGAGAGAGAGAGAGAGGGGCCACGATTTTGATCTTCTTTTTTTTGTTGGAGCTGGCAAAAGCCACAGTCAAGTACACCTCTTAACATGAGAGGCGCATGCAGGCAGAATTTCCTTTTGACCTAGCTGGGCCAAACTGTTCGGGGAGGAAAAGAATAATCTCAGTTTCATTTGAGAGTTTAGAGTTTCTCTTGGTGAGCATAGATTTGTGACTTGGGATAGACAGAGTTATTTGACTGTTGGATTGTGTTGTTTGAGCAAGTGGTTGTTGGAATCTTCTGCTGTATGTTGACCTTCATACGTGACTCATGATCTGTACCTCCCATGATGCATTCACGTATTTGTCCGGCGGCCAGTGGCCATGTTCAGAGTGTTGATAAGTCCTTCGAACCTGTCAATTGATTTTTCGAAGGAGGCAATGAACTGGTGCATGTAGTAGCCAACCAAAACTGCTACGCCAGAGTTTTTGTACAAAACAATGTATTATCCTTCCATCATTGAAGCCTTTGTCGTTTTCTTTTGCCGCATGCCCCCACATATGCAAATTGTCATGTAGTCCCAAAAGCACTGGATGCCTTCAAAAATTATGCGAGTTAATTGTTTCCAGTAACATCATAGCATTTCCATCCAGTACCATTGTGCTTCGATACTAAATATGAGCTGGGTAGAAGCGTCAGCTGTTCAATGGCAGAAGGTAGCTGAGCAAACACAAACCTGGAAGAAAGGGACACTTGATGGATTCATGATTTGAAACTAGTTGTTGTATCCTGTCCTGTCCTGACAAGTGTTAGAAGCTTCAAGTGGATTTTTTTCAACGTGAGAACCACAAACGAGGCATAGCAGTTGCCTTACGTGTGAGAAGAGTGTACGAAGTGTGTAGCTACAATGTCAATTCCCGCATGGAGAAACCTCACCAAGAAGTCAAGGAGTTCAAGATCCCTTGGGATTATTTGAGGAGCTTCTTTACAGAAATAAAGTTCCATAATAAAATTAAAAATATGAATTTCACAGGGCCGGCGCCAATTCTGCCGACCTCTGTAGTATTCCGCCAAGTGGATTTTAGATGGTAAATAGGTAGACATTTTGGAGAAAATGATTGTTGGGGATACCTGGACGGATAAATTGATAAAATAATCCTGGTTACCTCTCTGTCCTCATACGAGGTATTGTGTTCCTATTCACATCGAAGATTTGAACCTACCTGGTTCCTGGCCTACTGGAGACGCAACCCTGGCTGCGGTGGTTGATGTTTTACGCCGACCTGAATGGCTGGACAGGTTTCTTTGACGCCCCGATAATTCAGGCCGTCAGAGCTCGAGAATACATCGAAAAATTTGTTTCCGCATTATTGGCCTCGCTAGGTTTGCAATAGTGACGATGGTTTGATGTTAGGAGCTGTTTTGTCTTGCATTACCAACGGTGAAACTTCTGCATGAACTTAATGCAAAGAAACACAAGAAAACATTGTTTTTCCGATTCCCATGCCGCTCGCAATGTCGCCGTTAGGACGGCTTACACCGTAGGGCCTTAAAGTCAGGTCGGAATAATCTACCAACCAGATGGAACGGCGGATGAAACGGGCGGTCATCGTTGGCCGTCACATGTTTCGGAAGTAGTTTCTTCGAACAGGAGCTTCCCAGACCTACCTGTCCTTGACGTCGCCGAATATCGTGGCGACTGGTCAGGTCGTCGCCTCGCATAATTTTGCCCTATCTGGACACTCGAGTAATTTTTAATTAGGAGTGAATGTATTCTGATGACCTATGACTGAAGCTTCGAGCACATATAAACATGTGAAGAAAATATTAACAAGGCATACTTGGGATCTTAGGCGCTCAAGTGAAACGAAGCGTGAAACATCCCAATGTGAGTGGCTATATCAAGTTACTTAACTAAGAAGTTGGAGGCTTGGAGAAAATCAAGGCATGTCCTTGTAAAAGTCTACTGATGTCGAGAAGTCAATCAAATAGTATCAAAACATTGATGTGGTTTGTGATATTTCAATAGATTATTTCAGAAACCAGTCCATTTCTTTAACCTTTTGTAGTGGAATCAGTGTAATCCATTTGCCCATGTACAGAGTTAATGAATTCGTCTACATCAAGGAAAAAACATTTCCCCCTTTTAGCAGCAGGATACAAGACATCTATTGATCAACGCTAAGATAATCATCAATTTGCTGATCAACGCCCTGCATTTTGTCATATGGCTCCCTTCTATTATGCATTTCTTCGTAACGTTGCCACTTCACAAAATACTTCGTCACCTTGCATTGTCATTGGTGTCCATGAATGTCTTTGCATGGCATCCGCCGCAAATCTTTGTTGGATGGTGTGAGGACTTGGTGAGTGAATCATCATAGCCAGAATGGTTTGTTAAACCTCTTTTGGTTTTTTTGTATCCGTTGAGTTCCTCAAAATCCCTTGCAAACACTTGCTGAAGGTAATAGTCTCATCCTACATGTAGCATCTTGATCTCAGCCACCAAGCCCGATCATCAATTTAGAGCTTCTGCAACATTGATTTTTCCAGGTTGGTGCTCGATATTGCAGTCAAAGTTATGCTGAAGAAACACTATTAATTGAGCCTCCTGATTTAGGTTTAGATGGGTCTTGAGATGCTTTAGTGCATGCATATTAGTATGCAGGATACATCCTCAGCTTTGCAAGGAGCATCACCACGTCTTGAACATGTTGTACAATCACCAATATTCGTTTTTCATACAATGCATGGTTCAACTCTAGGTCAAACAACTTTCACAAAATGTATTCGACCAGTTGTTTTTTACCACAGTTATCTTGGAGGAGAATCGCGTCAATGTCTCAATTGACACATCGGTTGTCATGGTATGGTCTCTATTGGATCTTCTTGCTGTAAGGCTTGTGACAAGGTCAATGTGTTTCTTAAGGCATATACGCTTCTTGCTTGTTTTTAACCCAAGTCCATTAAATGATCTTTCAAGTAAGATGGGATAGAAGCACCGATACCGTGGTGTAATCCTATACCAACTGATGATAGCTACATAATCCATGAAACACTTGAATGTCTCCATCTTTGGTGGATATCGGCCAACGAGCAATTGCTACCACCTTTTAAGGAACCATTGATTTGCCTACAGTTGATGATGTGGCCCAAAACCTGGATTAAAACGAGGCCAAAAATCACACTTCCAGTTTCTGAATAAGTTATCTTTTAAATACTTCAATAAAGTTTCCAAGGTACCCAATGTGCTTATCTGGCATGCAACCGAGCACCGAGATGTCACTGATGTACAAAATGACAAAGTCATCAAGGTACGGCATGAACATGCCCCACCCTGCATAAACATCGTCGTGGCATTAGTGATTCCAATCCACATAATCATGAATGTCCTTTTATGATGTGCGAATAATGTGATGTTCACTTTGGAGGAGAAAAATGTGCTCCTCCGAGCCGGTCAAGAAGCATACCTTCTCGCAGAGGAGGGCAATGGATCTTGATTGTTGTATTGTTTGATGCTCAATGGTCCATCTAGGTCCGCATATCAGATGCCTTCCTTTTTATTTTACTAGAGCGTTGTTGCTGCGTATGGTGGCGTGGAAGGGCATATGAAGCCCTGTGCAAGCATCTTTGCTTGTGTTTAAGCTTGGTCAACTAGTATTGTCCATCCAAAAGATCCCTTTGACTATCGGTCTGCTGCCTGGCTTCAACTCAATTTGGTGGTCGACGCCGAGAAGTGAGAGACTAACCCATTTGAGTCCCCAAGAAGTGGTGCAAACTCCTCAAGTACATCAACAAACCTTGCTAATTCAGGTGTTTTTTAAGGTGGTGGGTTTGCCGTGCGAACTGTCACAGTTGTTTCCTCTTTGCCACGTTCCACGTGGACTAACTTCTTTTGAGTTCCTTGTTGAAGATAGTTTTTTTCCACTCCGAGGAAGATGAGCATTGTACGTTGTCGTGTTGTGCTACTGTGACTTCCTCTTGTGTACCCTCCTCTGTTGCTTCTTATAACCGCAACTGCATATTGTGTCCTTCGATCTGATGCAAGTGTCTTCTTTTGCCTTGAATGCTGACGTAGACCGAAACACTCTTCCAGTCCACTTGCCGACTGTCACAGCATAGAAAACATCGCTTAAGGATGATTATGTAAATGCAAACTCTGCAAGTCCTCCAGACCGTTACGTCTTGAACTTCTCCAATTCATGATGGAAGAGGTTTGCAAAGTCAAAAAACTTGTATCCATCCGCCCAAGGGTTTTCCTTTGAACATCCCTGGATTGGTCTTTGAATCTAGCTTCTGAAGTGACATGTAGATGATAAAATTGCGAGAGGCCTCCTACTGAGGGATAACCAAAGTGACCTAAAAATGGTCACTTTGGTTATCCCTCAGTTGCACATGGTTGCATCATAGTAGAAGGAGTCAACGTATCAGTGGTCTGAACTTGTGATCTCTAGAACCCTTGGTTGCGATTTCGTAAGCAAGTTTAGCGGGCAGTCGGTTGGCATATGCTTTTTGGACTGGGGAGGATTTTTGTCGTCTACACTTGTCATCTGCCATTTCCCAACTCCTCTGATTTTGTACTCTAAGTTCCCTCCCTTTTGGCATGTTGATGTCGCACAAAGTGTGACCTTGCTTCCTACGAGTCCAATGCACCCACTGGTCCTGCTAATTGACAGAATCAATCTCCATTACTGTTGAGGTCTTTGCCAATTGTGAATTGTTGTCACCACGATCATAATTGTGGCCTTGGAGTGGCTAATTGCTGGATTCTTGCATGTGAATGTCGTACTTGGTACTGTCCATTAGATTAGCTGTTGTGATCCTTCAGGGAAGACCGACCTTAATGCCAACCATAGAAATTGGTCGCCGTATGTTGTGCTTGAGGCCGTTGTATTGAGAATTATGTTCCTTGGCGGTGATTTCACTGTCGTTGATGATTTTCCCAAAACGCTGTGTAAAATTTGACATCATGGGCAATTGACACACTCGTTGGAGCTTATACCACGCATCAGAATTTTTGTTCGATTTTCTAAGTAACACGAGAATGGTGAGAGTGTAGTTCTATACATTTTGGAGTAAAGTCACCGAATCTTGTCATATTAGATTGATCTGCTGAAGAGGTGGAATGCATGCGGTTGATGATATGAGAATGGTTGTGTAGTTAATTGACCTCTTTGTGTCAATCCCCTGCTTTTTTTAGACTTCTTTTAGATCGGACGACCCAATTAAAAAAAGCCATGCCACGAAAAATTGATGTTGCGAGGTCAATCTTGTAATTTTTCGTTCTTGATCACAAAATGGATGAAGTATACTTCCAAACTTGTCAGCCACATCCGAGCCACTGTTCCCTTTTATTTGTTGAGATTCAAAGTGTTTGAGGGTTGAGTGTTTGTCTCATTGTGTACTACTTCCCTTCTGCTTGAATCATGTAGCTCCGACATCATCATGGTGACTTGTCGGAGCAGATGGTTGTGGAGGTGCTTGATGGTCGTGGCTCGTCATTAATGCTAGCCTATCAGTCGATGTATCTTGCCATCGTGCCAGGCATCATTTTAACGGGCATCGGCAGAGGGAAGGAATTCACCGAGCCCAAGGCTACTTCACTAGATGGGCTGTTGGGGTCGTGTGTATAGCACCATAGGCAAGATTACACTGTAGATGTTGCTGCACGGGCCAATTCGGGATCATAGTGAATGGCTTGTGACTATCGCTTCATCACGGAAGTGTTCGCCGAGTTGCTACTGCATGTCCCCACATGGGCTCGCTCCTCTCATTGTGGTCACAAGGTCTATAATATTCTTCAAAGTGGAGATGTGCGGACAACTTGTGCCACGTTGTCGCATAAGAGAGAAGTTTTCTGTTGTCCCTCTAGTGCAGTTGCACTTTGATACTGAGTGTTATGCCAATCAAAATGTATTTGGTGGACACGTGGAAGGGACGGTTTGGGACAATTGAGTCCTTCATAATCAACAAAGAATGTCATTTGATGGCTTGTATCGTAGTTGTGGAGTGCATGCAGACAAGTGCGGAAACAAGAAAGAGGCATACTTGAGGCCATAGGACCTCGGGTCAAGCAATGCGTGCAAGGCCGTGTGGTGTGTGGCTTCCTCAAGAAACTCTGCCAAGAAAACACGGGGGATTCAAGGATATGGAGTGTTGGTTTTGTGTCTCGTACACACTGTGACCTCTGGCCTCGTTGCATACCCCACTCGCCTCTGATACAGGTGACTGAGAGAGAGGGACCGTGCTACTGGCACGTTCATCTTCACTAAGCTGTGGTCATTGGTGTGGCTACACCGGTGGAGTTCGTGCCCATAAGAGATATTGTGATGATGGGTTTGTCTTAGCTTGGTTACCCGGGTTTGATCCTTGGACGAGACACTGTGGTGTGCAGTGAAAGAAATGGGATTTGGGGAGGACCTGGTTCGACACCCGCGTGGTAGAGGTGAGACCACGAGCGAGAACGAGCTCGCCGCTCACTCACTCTTGGCTCCCTCCCCGACGGGCATCAGCTCACTGACTTGTGACTACGTGTTTTCCTTCGTGCTTTTGACGTCTCTTGTCGACACACTATCCTGTTCTTGAGCTATGGAGTTCCCCCTCACAGTCCTCTCCTCATTCCCTCACTACGAGCTATTATCCACTGGTATCAGAGCAGGTGAAGTGAGAGAGCGAGGCGTCTTCTTTCTTGACTACACGATCGTGACTGTGGGAGGGTCCACCATCTCCATAGTCGACAGTGCCATCATCTTCTTCAGGCTCGCTCCTTTCTTGCCAGCCACATCACCCTACTGACGCAATCCTTGCCATCCACACCGTGTGGTGCTGCATTGTGACGACGGCAGCCGCACAGGCACACTCGCGGGTTTGATCCTACCCGCAGGTTGCAACGTCCTCTCTTGCCCGTAGCCTTCCACCCCGCCTATCCTTACTGCTACGGCTTCTTCTTTTTAGCTTAGCGCCAACGATGGGAGCAACCGCAGCATCATCGTCAAGAAGAGTGTTGCATCTGCTGCGCTACTCGCTCGCCATTTTCCTGGCAGCAGCACCCACAGCTTCGGGTCCCGGTGCAGCCGCCAGCTAGTCAGGTCTACATTAGCTGTAGTTGCGGCATCAACAACGGCACAACTCCAACATCAGCTACCACTCTACCTTGGCAGCCGCCACCACTCCTATTGCGGCAGCCTAAGCACTCGTGGCACAGCAGCTGCGGCCGTGGTTCTGCGCACTTGCAGTGCCTTCAGCGTCCTGAGCAGCAGCAGTGGATCAGCAGCCACAGTTGCAACCGCTGCAGCTATAGCCTTACCACCTACAATTGCAGCAACTACTGTACTGCTATCTTGTCACCAGCGGCAGCAGTAGCGACTACATCAATAGCAGCCGCGTCATCAGCACCAACCACCTGGTGTGTCTGCAAGTGCGTGGCAGCTAACCAGCAACGAACGCCTCCTACCATGTCCGAGCCACCTCGGTGGCAGGGGACGCCATGCTGGCGCACAACGAGGTTCCAGCCGCGGCTCCTACTGGATCGTACTACGCGGAGTGAAGCGCAACGCACCAAGAATGATGTTATCGCGCAACGAGTGGTGGCTCACCCATGTCCCTTGGCTCCACCTCATTGTGACATGCTTCGGTAAGGCCTCCCTCCCTCTCTCCTCGGGATTCAGGGGGAATGGCTCTATTGCTGCCGTCGATCGCTTGGGTGACCTCTCTTGAGACGTGGTGTCTCTGTCCACGCGTGTCACGCGATGTCCATCCTTGACGCTGCCGTAGCCACAACAGAAACCTTTGCTCCAGCGGCAAGGGTATCTAGGGCGCCAGCATCGACTTTAGTGGGAGGCGCCACTGAATCCTACACCAAAGCTACTGCTGTCTTCGGATCCATAGGCGCTGCAGCTGCTGATCTTGGCACACATGTTTCTGTTGCTGCAGCTACGATCGCCTCCCACACCATGGCTGCTGCCACCGCTGCCGCTTCCAGTCAGACCTCCACCAACTCCGTAGTCGTATCCGCTTCCTCTACCTCATCAGCTGCCATCAGTGTAGTCACAACAACAATTTTCGTTGCTGCAGTCGTCACTGCTCTAGGTGCAGGGTCGGTGGCCGACGTTCTTGCCTTGGTCGTACCGACTGCTGCTACTGTGTTGGTCCTCTCTGCTGCTGCCGCTGCTACCATTCCGGCATTCTAATTTTCTCTCTTTTGTGCTCCCCTACAGCTTGACACCCCGTCTTGGGGGTTACCTCCTGCCTGTTATTGTGCTTGCTGCTGTGTCTTTCTGCTAGGCTTGGGATTGGACACAGTCTTACAACACTTCCTCTCCGTGCGTACGACACTTCCCCTCCGTGCGTACGAAACTTCCCATTTTTTGACGCCCACTTGGGCGGGGGAAACTCTGCCAAAAAAATTTCACTGCTCCACTCTTGTCACCATGCCAGGTGGCGATGAGTCTGTCATCGCAGACCTCTGGCGCCAGCTTAATTGTGCTCTTGAGGCCCAGTGCAAGGCTCAAGATCACCTCAAGTTGTAAGAGGATAATCGTGCAGCCTTCGCTGATGAAGTTGCTACCATTGTCCTCAAGCGTATGCCGATTGCGTCCGTCCCTGCTACTACTATCTCTATTACTGGGTCTTGCACTGGTGCCTCTTCCGCTACTGGCACCGCTGCTGCCGCTACCGCTGTTGTCGCTCTTGCTGCACCTCGCTAGCATGAATTCTTCTCCCAACCGCCTACCCTTTCTAACAACCTCGTCTTCTCTTCCTGGGAGGTGCGCTTCACCGCCTGGGCTCAAGGCGAGCGCCTCCGGCAGTATTACTCCCTTCCTGATCCCTCTGCCAATCCTCCCTTCCTTACTCCCTTCCTGATCCCGCTCCCTAGTGAAGCTGCTCGTGCTATCCGCGCCCTCATCCACGTCACTCCCACGCACCTAGTGGATGACGTTGGCACGTTGAACACTGATCCCTCTGCTAGTCGCCTTGATGATCCTGTTACTGCTTACACCATGTTGTGTCGCCGCATGACCATCGTTGGCCAGGTTATACAGAGCACTCTGACCGTGCAGTCCAGCACCCTCCTCACGTGTGCCAATGAAACCGTTGATGCCTATTAGGCTCACGGTCTCAAGCTCCTTCGCGAACTCAATGACGCCGCTCTTGGTCAGCTATCCGCTGTTCTGACCGTGGTCAACAGGCGTATCTTGGAGCTCTCTGACCTTCTTCGTGACGACAAAGCCGACGAGCTTCAGCGTCTTGCCTCCCAACCTGTTCCCCCCCACTCACCTCCTAGGGTTGGCGCCCTGTGGGACTTCACTACTGAGCGCCTCGCTGCCTTGTGGACTAGCCTTCAAAACAAGCGGCTCCACCGCTCCTCCGCAGTCCCCTCACCTTCCTCTTCCTCCTCGACCCTTGCTGCATCTACTTCCTCCATGTCCTCTTACGACCACTGTCCTATCCTCTCAAAGTCGTGGTCAGGGCAAAGGCAAGAACAAAGGTAAAGGCAAGGGCAAAGAGAAGGCAGCCATCTCTGCTTCTCGTGTCTCTGGTGTTGTCGTCTGCTAAAACTGTGGTTCTGCCGAGCACTCCATCCGCACGTGCCCTGCTCCACCAGATAACCTACGCCTTGCCCGTGCCATGCACGCCCACTTCCCTCGCACCTCAGGGGGCGCTTTTGCATCTTCATCCTCCTCCGGTGTCGCGCCCTCCTCTTCATTGGCTACTCCATCATCTGCCCACGCCTACGCCACTGCCGGGCTGCCTCTTGGCCCTCCTCTCCTCCCATATCCGTGGGGCTGGCCTCTTCGCAATGGTGCACCATCCTACGCCGCGCCTCCTTCATTAGCCTACACCGACCCGCCATGGTTCCCGTCTCCCTCGGGCGCTTCGACCCCGGCACCAGCTGCGTCTGTCGCGGGTGATGGCGAGCGGCAGTTTGAGCAGTACCTTCTTCAGCTTCTGTGCCTTCGTGATGAGGGAGGTGAGGGTGTTGCTTCGTTGACCAGTGGTCCCACGTGTCAGTCAGACTCAATGCTTCGTGGTAACCTCCCGGGGCACGTGCTTGGGTCCTTGTCTTCCTCCGTTTCATGGATTGAGCATTGGCAGTCTGTCCTTCTCCCTCGTTGTCTTGCTGCTTGTGCTCCTCCGTTGTCCTTTCCCGTTCTCCCTGTTGGCACTGTGGCTACCTGTGGTGTACTCCCCACTATGTGCCGGTTGGGTGGCTTCTGGATCTTGGATTCCGGAGCCACCCACCACATGACCTCCGTGCGCTCCTCGTTTGTCTCTCTTGGCTCGCCGGGTTGGTGCGTTACGTTCCTACTGGGTCGGGCCAGTTGCTCCATGTTCAGGGGATTGGTGTCATTTGTTTTGTTGGCCCCTCTGGCGTTCTGTACCTTCCTGACATTCTGTACATTCCTTCCTTGGAACTCAGCCTACTGTCGGTGCCTTCTCTTAATGCTCAGGACATGGACTTTGCTGCTAGTCGCGGTGTTGCCACGGTACGGCTGCATCCCACTTGTCGCGTAGTCCTGCGCGGAGTCAAATGTGACAAGTTGTATCTTGTGCCCCTGTTCGCTTCCTCTGCTCCCTCTGTCGGCACCGCACTTGCCCATGTCACTGCTTCTCTCTCTCCTGACCTTGTTCGCCTATTGCATTACCGTCTTGCTCATTTCCACACCGATGCTTTTTCTAGCATGCTCCGTCTTGAACCAGCCTTGGGATTGTCACCGTCTACCTTCCCTGCTCCCTGCCCTACTGACTGTCTTGACTGTGCCCAGGGCAAATACATCGTGCTCCCTTATCTGATTCCAAGTCTCGGTCCAGTCATACCCTTGACCGTGTCCATGGAGACGTCATGGGTCCTCTTCCCTCTGACCTTCTTGGTAACGTTGGCCGATATGTCTTGTGCATCACTGATGACTTCTTTCGCTTTCGTTGGGTCTTTGCTCTTCATCACAAGAGCGATGTTTGTCGCACCGTTGAAACCTTGCTTGCTCAAGCTGAGTGGGCTTGTCAGCAATCCATGCGGGTGTTCCATAGTGACCACGGCGGTGAGTCCCTTGGCCCCACCGCCCATTTTCTCGCATCCAAAGGGGTGTGTCTCAAGACTTTTGCTCCCTACACACCCCAGCAAAATGGGATCTCTGAACGTTGGAACCGCATCCTCACCGATGGTGTTACGACTCTTCTGTCCGAGTCTGGTCTTCCCATGCTCTTTGCCTTTGAGGCCATGAGCTACATGACTTGGGTCTAAAATCGGGTCCCTCGCGACCCTCTCCCTCGCTCCATTACCCCTTTTGAGCGCTTGTCTGGCTCTCGTGACGATCTTTGTCTCGCTCGTGTCTGAGGCTGTGTTGCTTCTATCTGGTTGCGTGACGATCTTCGTGATGGCAAGCTCTCCCCTTCGGGTCGTCTGTGCCCCTTCTTGGGCGTCTCCCCTAGTCCAAAGCCTAGCGGTTTTGGGATCCCGTGTGCCAGTGGGTGGTTAAGTCCCGCATTATTCTTTGAGTTTGTCTTTCTCCATGATCTTGGTCGTCTCTCGTCTGCTGCCTCCCTTCTCCCGCTCTCTCAGCTGGGGGGGGAAGTCGGTCCGGTCCCATCTTCCGTCCCCTCGGCTGCAACCCCGCAGCCGGCACCCTCGACTCTCCCGCAGTCGTCAGACTCGATGTCTCCACCTGCCTCGCTACCCTTCCGTCCTCTTTGTCTAGCTCGTCAAGCACTCCAGTCTCCCCAGTTGTGCCAGGTTCGACACCCACGTCAGCGTAGCCACTCGCCTCTCAAGCCTTTCCAGCTGCGGCTAACCATCCTGGTGCAGCATAGCCCCCTGGACCAGCGCCCGTCTCACCCTTTGTCCGAGGTGGGCGTCTTCGTGCACTTCCCCATTGCACATGCAGTGGCCCTACGACATCCATCCGCCCTTCTCGGGAACAAACGGCTCAGTCCCCCGTTGTGCCGACTGGCATGGATGTCCTGGGGCTTGCTACTGGTATTGTTCATCCCAGCTCTACCCTAAGGTATGCCCTGCTTGTCTCTGAGCACACACGTGATGTCGCTGCTGTTGCAGCTGAAACCGTTGCTGAGTGTCATGCGACCACTGGCACCACTTGTCCGTCACCCGAGCCTACCACTGTGCGACATGCACTTGCAGCTCCCAATGCTCAGCAGTGGGAAGCCACCATGCGTGATGAGCTGAAAGCTCGTGACGACCATGCTGTGTACGAGCTGGATCACCTGCCACTAGGGCGCAAAGATATTGATGCGCGTTGGGTCTTTTGGAGCTAGTACAAACCCGATGTCACACTGGACAAGTACAAAGCTCGCCTCACGGCCAAGGGGTTCTCCCAAGTCATTCGCGTTGACTTTGACAAATCATTCGCGTCCGTTGGCCGTTACACCACCGCTCGAGCCTTGCCGAGTCTAGTTGCCCAGCATGACTGGGAGCTGGAGCAGATGGACGTCAACAATGCTTTCTTGCATGGTAGGCTGGACGAGGAGATTTTCATGGTTCAGCCCCCTGGGTTCTCTGATGGCACAGACAGCGTGTGGTGACTGCGTAAGACTTTGTATGATCTAAAGCAGTCGACTGGGTGCTGGAATCAGGAGATCACATCCACACTTCAAAAAGGCGGCTACCAACGTAGCTCTGTTGACCCCTCACTCTTTATCACTCCTCCGTGTGCCTTGTTTGTTGTTGTCCTCGTCTACGCGCATGACGTACTGATAGCATCACCCAGTCAGAAGGCTGTGCAATCGATGAAAGCACTCCTCTAGTCCACGTACAAGATGAAGGACTTGGGGCCGGCTTGTGTCTTCTTGGGCATGGAGCTGGAGAGAGACCGCTCTCGCCGCGTGCTTCGCATTCACCAGGCAACATATTTGCACAGCTTGGGGAAGCGCTTCGCCCCACTCCTCGAGTCAGTTCCCACAGCGTCCACGCCCATGACCCCAACAGGATAGAGCCAACTGAAGACATTGGATGTGTCAAAGCTGGGGGAGCCAGTTGACGTGACAGAGTACCTCCGTGTGATCGGCTCGCTCATGTACCTGGGAACCACAACCAGGGCGAATGTTGCTTTCGCCGTGAATTTCCTAGCACACTTCTCACAGCGTCGGAGAGCACGAAATCTGGAGGGAGCGCTGCGCGTTGTCAGATACGCTCTGTCCACGGATCGCACTGGTCTTTGCTATAGAGCACAACCATCAGTGGTGATTGATGGCTATACTGACAGTGTTTGGGCCCATGATGCTGATGCTCACAGTGGTACTGGCTTCATCTTTCTCGTCGGTGGTACCGCAGTGTCATGGAAGAGTGGCAAGCATGGTTGTGTTGCTCGCAGTTCCAGTGAGGCTGAGTGTGTTACACTTAGGGCGGGCACTTTTGAGAGCATTCGGCTTTGTCGACTGTTCCAGCAGCTGCGTCTACCCATTCGCTGCATCACTCTACGCTGCGACAATCAAGGAATCAAGGCCATTGTTGAGCACGACGGCATGCATCACACTTGCACTAAGAATATCAATGTTGAGCATCATTTTGTGCACGAGAGAGTGGCTGCAGGTGATGTCCAGATCGCCTGGGTTGACACTCGACAACAGAGAGGTGACTTCCTCACGAAGGCGCTCAGCAGCAACGTCTTCAAGGCTGCAGTCCATGCCGTTGGCTTGTTGTGTGCTCGTGATGCTCCTGGTGGAGTCGTTGCCCTTGTGCGTATCCGTGTACAGTTGTGCTTGTTACACCTTGTGACGATCGTGTACGTGTGCTGTGTGTGTCGAATGTGGGTCATGGGGGAGTGTTGGTTTTGTGTCTCGTACACACTGTGACCTGTGGCCTCGTTGCACACCCCACTCGCCTCTGACGCAGGTGACTGAGAGAGAGGGACCGTGCTACTGGCATGTTCGTCTTCACTGATTTGTGGTTGTTGGCCATGGCTAAACCAGTGGAGTTCGTGCCTACAAGAGATATTGTGCTGATGGGTTTCTCCTAGCATGGTTACACGGGTTTAATCCTTGGACGAGACACTGTGGTGTATAGTGAGAGAAATGGGATTTGGGGGGGGCCTGGTTCGACACCCGCATGGTGGAGGTGAGACCAAGAGCTGGAACAAGCTCGCCGCTCGCTCGCTGTTGGCTCCCTCCCTGACGGGCATCAGCTCACTGACTTGTGAGTGCGTGTTTTCCTTCGCGCTTTTGACGTCTCTTGTCAACACACTGCTGTGTTCTTGAGCTGTGGATTTCCCCCTCTCAGTCCTCTCCTCATTCCCTCGTTACGAGCTATTACATGCACATTTTAGAAGTGTCCACTATTGTCAGAAAGCCGACAAAAACTTACCGAAAGATGGACACCATTCGTGATAGTTTCATCAACTAGTTTAAAAGTGACTGAACCTATCATAACCTTCTCAAATGGATGAATGGAGGCTGGGGCTAGTGACCAAGATGCCCTTATCTGAACAGTGTAAGAGTTCGGTGGTCGTCGCACGTTGGGCCATGGATGTAAGGAGAAAAGTGCCTAGACGTTAGTTCACGAACTCATGGATGATAGGGACCCAACATTTAGAAGGTGGTGGAAAGTTTTGGTATGGACAAGATCAAAAGAATAGAGAAAGTGGCGAGAATTCCCATGATGATTATATGCAAGACTATAATGTTTGCGCATGAAGAGCCATGGTTGTAATGATAAAGATTCCCACACGCCAAATAAAGAGAATCGTGTGCATGAGGTATAATAGAATTAAGAGAATGCACTTCATATGTTGGTTTAAGCACTTTTTTGCACACTTATTCCTCACAATAGGAGGAAATCCCGTGTATGCCAGTGCTCCTTTGAGTGTCATTCCTTTCAACGCATCAGTACGTGTGATTTTCGGATTTTTGAGTCTTATTCCTTCGGTGGAAGCACCCCTCCGTATAGTTCTCACCCACCTCCTAAACATCCCGGACTAGACCCGTGATGATGTTTTGGAGCTGAGGTAGCCCCCCCGCCAAAGTCTGTTATGACCAGGGGCCGAAATGAGGTTCATGCCCGGTCAGGTTCTCTTTAGTTTCACCCATATCACTTTCCACGCTTGCAGCAGTAGATATTTTCCCGCTATAACGCCGACGTGTGCGAGCCTCGACTTTCGCACTGCTCCTCACTGCCATGTTCGCCAACATCCTCACGAGGCACCTTCTCCGAGGTCCGGGCTTAAAGAAAAAAGATTCGACTGCCAGAAATGTTGGGGCGGGTTTGGGTAACGCCGCATTGGGCCTGACTGTCCTCGACACCTGCGCGCCGCCGAGTTGTGTGTACTTCCAAACGAGTGCGACTGCTGTCCGGTGACTGTCCTCGATCTTCGCGCGGATGCTCGAACGGGGCCCGTGGAAGGCTCATGTTGTGCGAGCATCGAGGGTCTGGAGGTTGTCGCACTTGCATGCGACGTTACCCAAACCGACCATTACATGGCGTTTCCTGGGATGGGGTTCGGGGTCAAGGCGCACAGAAATTGGTGACGAAATAAAGGAAAAGCGCCCGTTCTCGTTGGACTTGAAGTGGTAGTTTCTCGGCCTTTTTGAATTTCAGAGAAAAACTCTCACCTGTTTTTGGCCTCTATGATCTCGGCGATCGGAATTTGGTCGCCGATCTTCATTCGAGTCAAGTTTCTCCCTTCTATGAAGCATCCCTCAGGCGACTGGCTGCTCTGTTCGACAAATTTAGGCGCCTGAGTTTCTCCCTCCTATGAAATATTCATACCTTCATATCTCCAAACTCGGACGATGTACGTCATCGTCACTTCCCTTCCGCATGGAACGGACGGTGGCCCGGAACTTCGAGCACACTGGGAGAAAGAACTGACGTGGAGACGAAACTTGTGGAAGGACGCTTTAACAGGCGGCAAAAGCTTTTGCAATATCGGAGGTACTACAGGCCAGAAAACCGCGCATGACAGGTTAGACACTTCCGAGGAAAAGAAACGGAGTTGCCGAACGGGGCTCTCATCTCGACGTCCTGTTCCCCCCCTCCCCCCCCC
>SZWC01001773.1:220996-248602 GCA_023375785.1 Penium margaritaceum | reverse complement strand
TTCCGCTGCATTGGTGACCAGTGGAGTGTCGCGAGACGTCTAGGCAGTGGGTATGTCGGCAGCCATCGACATCGTGACAGTAGCAGCAGTTGTAGTCACTGCTACTGACGGGACGTTGGCAGTAGACGCGGCTCTGGGAGGAGTCTCAGGTGACGAGATCCCCTCGTCTCCTGTCCACGGGTTGGTCTGTCGAGTCCCCACAGCTCCTGCCGAGGTGCCAGTCGTGGGGGGGGAGGTGTGTCCGCTGAAGACCGCGGCGGAGCTCGGCATTGGTGATGCGACTGCTGTACAGCGCAGGATGATTGAGGCGGATGACGCCACACAGCAGACTCAGCTAGCGGAGAGTTCAGCGGGGGGAGACATTCACTGTGACGGAGACTCTTCGTCATAGGAGGATTGGTCCGATGCTGAGTCAGAGTCGGGGATGGAGTTGGTGATCGTTGATGTTTTGGCGGATGACGTGACGACGGCCGATGCCGGAGCTGCGCCCGAAGATGCGCACGCTCCTGCATTAGCTGGTGTGGAGACAGTTGCCATGGTGCCAGGAGCAGCAGCAGGAGGAGCAGGTGATATAGATGCTGATGCTCAGCCCACAGCAGACGCCCAGGTGGTTCTGGCAGATAGTGCTGGGCAGCAGGAGGAGGTGATTGACTGCCAGGATGAGGCAGACCTCCTCGATGAGGACCAGTCGTCCGTCGTGGAGCGGTCAGACGCAGGGTCGGAGGCAGACATAGAGGCCCAGTGCACTACAGTTCTTGCAGTAGCCGCAGCTAGAGCACGCGATAGCCTCTCAGTGAGAGCAGACATCTGCGTGTGCAACATGGAGGATGCAGAGCGAGCTGCGAACATCCGACACCTTGCTACCCTGACCGGTGTCGTTGACACCACGGCGGCTCCAGCCGATGACATAGCTACGCTCATCCGAGCTACAATTCCTGTACCCGAGCGCCTACGCTCCACGGTCGACGAGTATGAGGCAGTGGTGGCTCGAGCGGAGGCGCATGTGCAGAGTCTCATGGCCGAGCTCCAGGAGGCCAGTAGCCGTTGGTACACTACAGATGCTTCTGCACGACAGGTTGCTGAGATGTGCATGGAGGATGTGCACACCCGTCTTGCGGCTGCGGAGTGGTCCCTACAGGATGCATGTTGGCGACGGGCGGACGCACAGCAGCAGGTGGACGATTGGTTGTGCACCAGGGGCTCGGCGTTTCTGTAGGGTGTATGGGTTCCCGATGACAGCGACGACGTTGTAGCGGCAGATACACCGACGGATGGCGACGTCTGGCCACCTGACACCCGAGTCTTGAGTGTGTCAGCAGCAGCCAGTGACTCCGCAGCACCACCCCCTTCTCGTGCAGCTGCTACAGATGCGGACGCACTGAGTGGTGGCAAACCCCTGCCAGCAGCTGGTGATCAGGCAGCAGCTGAGTCGCCTATTGGCGTGGAGAGCTTCCTACGCAACGAGGAGACGAGGATGCATGAGGTAGTGACTCGCGCCAACGCGCACATGTTGGAGGTCCACCATCAGATTCATTCCGTGACTGACAGCCTGCACGCCGTAGATGCAGCTGGCCGGCAGGCTGCCGCAACAGAGCTCGACGTACTGCACACGCGTCTCGACGCAGCGCAGTCCGTGTGGCAGCATGCAGCACAGCAGCTGGCATGCATACGGGAGGCGATACAGTTGGAGGAGGCCCTCAGCTCTGCCCTTGTCGCAGCACCAGGTTACGACAGCAGTGGCGACAACAGTGGTGACGACGACGACTGCGATGACGACGCCGTAGGGTGAGGCTATGTGCGCACACATCTCACCAGCATCGCCGTCGCCATTGCTATTGCTGTGCAGGGTTATGTGGCCATGGGGGAGCCGTACTGTTAGCGTGTGCAGCCCAGGGGGAGTGTTGTTGTGTGGGCTTTGGCGTGACACTCTTGTGAGGACAGCGAGTTTGCTTGGAGGTGGCACGATATTGTGATTGAGGTTATGCTAGTCTAGACCCGCACACCTGGTGAGTTCCACCAGTGTGATGTGGAGACCCATTGTCCTCATGCGCTATGTGTGATCCATGCATGATGTGGTCGAGACCCGGATACCCGGAGACATTTTCCGGAGTCACGAGGAGACCTTGTTGCTTTGTCTCTCTTCCATGATGTTTGACACGTGTGTGTGATTGCCTTTGTGCATGGTCGAGACCCGGACACTTGGTGGGATGTACCATTGTCACGAGGAGACCCTGTGCTGTGGCATGCTTGATCAGTGCTTGCCATGATTGGTTTCCCGAGCCATCCTGTCCTGTCATTGCTAAGCCATTGTGGCCTTGACGGGTGTGTCAGCCAGGGGGAGTGTTGGTATGTGTGGCTTCCACCCGTCATGAGCCACAGCCGTGGCAGCTACGGGTGCACCCGGAGTTGATGGTGATCGGTGGCCGCATTGGAGATCGTGACGACCCGACGGGACTCCGGATCGTCCAGGGACTAACCCAGGAGCTATGACATGACAGATCCCTGAGGTGGGCCCTGGTGACATCGGAGGGACGACGGGCGGCGGACTGCTAGCTTGGAGCTGGCCGACTACCGTTCCAGAGCCCCGGACACTGCCGAGACTCCCTATTGTTTCTCTGCAGCCTACAGGAGTTTTTTCGGCGGACTGGCCATGAGCCCGATTTGCATGTCTTTGCATTGCGTGTCCACCGTCTGATGATGGATGCATGCATGTGACCAGTCGTAGCGTCTGTTTTTTTATCTTGCACGTCTAGGTTCAGACGGCGTAGCATTCTGATATGTGTGCGCAGAGTTACGGCCAAAACAGTGGTTTTGGGCCGTTTTTAGGACAGCTCTTGGACCGCCGCGTGCGACACCCGCTGTGCGCCGCGGCAGGTATTTAGGCCATGGACCTGTCATTTGTTATTTCTCTCTGCAATTATATTCAGTTTGAGTTTCCTGACAGTCTGTTCGTGTCCCTACCCAGACCCTTGCAATTTTGTCTCTAACTGGTGACTGTTGTCACACGCTGACCTGGCGCTGAGGCCTAGTGTCGCGGCAAGTGGTTGGGAAGGTTCTAGGAAACGTCTCAAGTAGCCAGCGGGTGGCTGGCCAACGTCCAACCCTCGGCACTCCCACCTCGCTATCGCGAGGTGGGAGTGCCGAACCGGCCCTCTCGTTGCATTCCTCCCCACTTATTATGAACCTTCCCGGTTCTTGAACAACAAATGAGGGTGCTAGATAGTGAGTCATCAATATTGTGAAAGATAATGAATGATTTCAATCACCAGCTAAACATGAACACGTGTATGGCACTTAGACTTAAGTTGCAGCTTGTCGGTTAGCACGGCTAGCGGCCTCCCCCCTTTAGGCTGGAGC
Organism: Penium margaritaceum; assembly: GCA_023375785.1. NCBI lineage: Eukaryota > Viridiplantae > Streptophyta > Zygnematophyceae > Desmidiales > Peniaceae > Penium > Penium margaritaceum. The sequence goes on along the minus strand of SZWC01001773.1, from coordinate 245,245 downwards.
ATCCGCGCGACAACCATGTTGGGTGTCTCCAACCTCCTATGATCGCAGTCCATGAATGTCGCCCTGGGAGAATGTTGTTTAGTATTTCCAGGTTTAGGTGGTGCCCCCTGACACGCGTCGATTTGTACGAGCTTCCTGCTAGCTCCAGTACTCGACCACCCCCTGTGGGCAACCGAGATTCGTGCTCCCATGAATTATGTTCTGGTCCACACCCGGCTCAATGAACAAGGTATTCCCTAACAACCCGCGACTGGAGTGTACGCTCTCGGTGCTCGAGTAGACGAAGAACCTCGTATTGGCCGTCGGTAGTAAGGACTGTTGGTGGTGGTTGAACGGTTCCCTCTGCAGTATATGGAGCCAGGAGGCTCACATGAAGCACGTCATGCATCTTCATACTCGGCGGAAACAGTAATTGATATGCCATTGGCTCGATGTGTGCAACGATAGGAAACGGCCCAATCCACTTCGGTAGAAGTTTTCGTGCCCCTGGTGACTTCAGCCGAAGATTCTTAGCTGTAAGCAACATCCTGTCACCGATGTCTAACGAGACCTCACGACGACTTTGGTCGGCATATGCCTTTTGTCGTTGCCGAGCAGCTTGAAGGTGACACTTCGCCTGCTGTAACAAGGAGTTGGAAAAGACTTGAGCAGAAGGAACTTGTCCTCCTGTGCTCCCACTCTTCACCAATGAAGAGAGTATCACTGGATGCCGACCACTGTTCCACACAAACGGTGTGAACTGTGTAGATTGGTTCACCGGGTTATTCACCGCAAACTATGCCGGTGCTAGGAACTCGTCCCAATCATTCATGGCAGGGTCCACGTACATACGGAGCATTTGCTCCAAAGTACGGTTCATGCGCTCCGTTTGTTCGTCAGTTTAAAGGTGAAAAGCTGTCGATAATTGCGACTCATTGCCGAAGTACTCGTACATCTTCTGCCAGAATTTACTAGCAATATTTCTATCTTGATCGGAGATAGTGCGCAACGGCAAGCCGTGGTAATTTATGACACAGTTAAAGAAGAGACGAACGGTCTCCTCTGCATTCACATCAGTGGTTGTAGGAGTGAAGTGTGTCATCTTCGTCAGAAGATCCACAACCACTAGTATTGCATCGTGGCCACGGGCCGTGTCCGGAAGTCGAGTAATGAAGTCCATGCTGACGCACTCCCATGGAGTCCCAGGAATGGGAAGATTTTACAGGAGTCCAGCATGGTTTTGTCTCTAGCCTTATTCTGAAGGCATGGGTTGCATGTCATGCAATACTTACGGACATCGACACTCCATCCTGATCACCAATAGTGGGCCGAGAGTGCCTGTCCGGTCTTTCGAGGTCCCACATGACCTACGAACGACCGATCGTGGAATTGGGAGACAATCTTCGCTCAAAGGTCTCCCAATTCTGGCACAACAACTTGTTCTCCTTGCCAAAATATTCCTGCGGCCTCCACCAATCCGTACTTGTCTAGACTCCGAGAGTCTTGAAACAAAAAATCCACAATATCTCATCTGGATTCTGTTCACAAAACCGTTGAAGTGGATAATCTCTGGAGGTGGTTGTCGCAGAGGTGTAGTGGGCTCTCGTGTTTGCACTGATGCTATGGCAGTGGCCATAAAACACCCACCGACCTCAGTGGTTGCTTTAATTTCCACAGGCTGTTGGCTCAGTGGATCAGCCACGTTGATACGTCATGGCCGATATTCCCACGTGAACAAGAATTGGCTCAAGTATTTTCTCCAACGCGCCTGCCGTCGTGATAGGTCCGGTTGCGTTTGGAAAAACACTAATGGATTATGGTCGGTCATGCCTGGCACACCTCCTAAAGCGTCCTCGAGGTAGCAATGCCACATGTTGAAAGCTTGTACCACCGCGAGAAGCTCTTGATCCCCGGTTGTATACCACGTCTTGGCAGGGATGAGCTGTTGGCTCTCATACGCAACTGGTTGATCATTCTGCATGAGCATTACTCTAAGTCCTACTACTGATGCATCACATCGCACCTCCTACGATTGCGATGGATCGGGAAGAGCTAAGACGGGCGTTATGGATAGAAGCTCCTTGACTTTGAGAAAGGCAATCTCGCAATCAGAAGTCCAATCCGAATGCACGTCTTTTCGTGTGAGCCTGGTTAACAACGCTACCAAGGTCGAATACCCTTGTATAAACCGCCAGAAATAATTTGCAAGGCCGAGGAACGACGGAATCTGCCCAACATTTTCAAGGCGTGGCCAAACCACGACGGCTTGGACCTTTCGTGGGTCAACATGGATACCGTCCTTGTCGAATATGTGTCCAAGGTATTCGAGCTCATCTTGTGCAAACTTTCACTTGCTCACTTTTGCATAGAACTTCTGTTCTCAAAGGATCGCGAGTACCTTGCGCAGGTGTTCTATGTGCTCTTCTATGGATCTCGAGAAAATGTGGATGTCGTCCACGTAGACCAAGACAAACTGGCCGAGTAGCTGGACGAACGTTTGGTTCATTTCTCCTTGGAAATTTGCCGGACAAAAAGACTGATGGTACCCTTGAGAAAAATCCAAGGACAAAAAAACTTTTGCCCCTTGGAGTTGGTCAAATAGGTCCTTGATCCACGATAGGGAAAATCAATTTTTCACCGTCAGCTTGTCCAGCATCTGGTAGTCCACGCACATGCGTAAACCACCGTCTTTTTTGTTCACAAAAGGATCGGTGCACCATACGCCGAGGTACTTGGCTCGATCCACCCCTTTGCAAGGTAATCTTTGATTTGGCGTTCGGCCTCCTACCTCTCTGTTGGACTGAGGCGGTACATGGGTCTGAACAGAGGAGTCACATCCGGTTGTAGCGGAATCGTGTGGCCTACGTGTCGTTCTGGTGGAAGCCCAGCCTGTGTGTCTTGGAATACATCCGAGAACTCCACTTATAGAGATTTGATCTCTTGTGGCGTGCCTTCTTTTATGAAACTCTCCACTTTTCATAGCTGAGCCAAGGAGTATCAACAACCTTGTCGAATACGTCTCTTGACCTGCATCGCAGACAAGTTGGCATGTATCTTAAGTCGGGTTGGTGAAAATTCAGTACTCAGAATCGGCATAAAGCAACGTTGTCCCTTTTGGAGGATCAAATGCTTTGATTCAGATTACACTAGAGCCTTGTTTTTACGGAGCCAAGGATTGCCTAAGACCACGTCAAACGGGTCAAGAAGGTTGAGTACCTTCAATGTGACACTGTGTTTGTACCCTTGAATACAAATTTTCACTTTACAGGTACCGATCACGGGTACGGTTGTCACCAAAGACAACTGCGCCATTTGATGGCTCATACTTTAGGCCAACATGTCAGGTAAAACCAAGGCTAACAAAGGAGTCATCTCCTCAAATGTCAGCCAGTAAGTTCACAGGAGCACCAGCTAGATGTCCTTTGAAATACATCGTCATGTTACCTTCACTCTTTCGAGTGAATAGGCTCAACGACGGCAAGCCGAGTTTATGATAAACACGTAATTTGTACGGTAGGCGCCGTAACTCCCACCTACTCAATTCACCTACTCAATTCCACATCTTGTGAGAACGTGTAAATTCGGCTAGCACCTTCCAGTCCTTAAATACGACTGGGTCGAAATCGTTGACCAAAGGTATCGCGAACGTGATTGAACTCACCGCTTTGAGGGTGTTTGCTTCAATCACTACATCACACAGATCTTGCACAGTGGTTAGTGTCGCCACCAATAAGCATGTTTGATCACGCATCTCGTCCGAAGATGTAAGGTTTAGTGTGCAATGACGGCCAGCAAGCGTAGAATGAGGTTTAACTAGAGGAGAGAAAACAATAGAGAAGTTTGAACTCGTCAAAAACTTGAATTATTCAACATCCGTGTTTTAAAACATGAACCCACACTTGTGATCTAGTTTTACACTTGAGTGGTCCCCACTAACGTCACTCAGGGATGGATTAAACCCGTACCACAGCCCTGCCCGTTTCCACGGCCTGGTCCATTGCCATGACCACGGCCCTGTCCACGACCTTTTCCGCGACCTCCTGTTGCACCATCCCCACGAGGTGTTGCTGTTGCGGCTAATGCCGCGATCTCTTGTCCACCACCACCAGCCTCAGGGCACTGAGCCCTAAAGAGGCCAGGCTGCATGCAGTTGTGGCAGAGTCCGTCACGGAAGGCTAAGTTGTGACACTCACGCGCCGCCTGTAGCTTGTCATTGTCCCGGCTGTGGTTGTTGTTTGGGGTCTTGTGCCCGCCAGTCTTCTTAACTGGAGGATTTGCAAGCTGCTTGTCCTTGGTCCCGCCCCGCTGTCTGGTTGTCTCTCCAGCCCCCGCAGAGTCCATGCGCCTGTCGCGGCCTTGTTGTGCACGCACGTTCGGCCGTGCATCCGAGTAGTGTTTCGGGTTCGCCGAATACACTTCAATCATGTAGTCCCGCAACACCCTCCAGCTTGTTCAAGCCTGCCGGTTGCCGTCGTGGTGGTTTTGTCCTTGAGCTTCTTGCTTGCAAGACCCTTATGCGAGTACTCAAGCAGCAGACACTCTCGGTACTTGAAGCTCTGCGTCCCATCGTACTTGGTGCAGCTTTTGGCTTCCTCCGCGAGTGCAGTGAGCTCGCTCAAGTAGGCTTCAAGTGAGCTACCCAGCTACCTGAAGTTCTTGATCTTGTGGAAGACACATTGCGCCTCCTCACTTTGGGTGCACTTCTCACGCATGATTACGCAGAAGGCCTCCCACGGCATGGGCTGCCACTCGAGGTGCGGCTGCTGCGCACCCCACTCCTTGACCACATACTTCAAGAGCTTGTCTTCAAGCCGCGTTGTGGCAAGGTCGTCCCATTGATTGAGTGGAACCTTGTGGAAATGTAGAATGTGCTATGTGCAATTCAGCCATTCAGTCAGCTTCACGCTCTTATGAAATTTCTACATTGTAGAAGAAGGACGTATTCATGACCGGCCCCAAATAGCTACTGCATCTACACCTGGTTCATGCTCTGCAACGCCTTGTCAAGGTCGTCGCATCGGCGGCTTGCTTCGTGAGTGGCTCGACGCTTCAGCTGGTGATCACGGTTGAGGTCCGTGATGCTCTACCCGACGTGGGCCAGTAGGGTGGCGAATGCGAACTTCAGCTCTGATGTCATCAGAGCATCGACGATAGCCTCAAGATCCTCACGTTGCCCATGCACCTTTACCCACTATAGGAGGGTACGGTTCGTGTACACACCTCCGAGGAGTCCCCCCTTTTGAAGAAGGTTGTCGTTTGTGAAGACGCTCACTTGGGTGTTGGTTTGCCCCATAGGAAGGGGAGTCCGTCCCCACTCCTCCGGGTGGTGTTGCGTTCTTGTCGTAACTGGTGATCTTGAGTCGGCCCCCCGCCTCGGTAGCCAACTTGACAAACCTCTCACGGTGTTCGCAAATTTCCTTTGCAGCAATGTCGTCCGGATCGTTCTCACGGAAACTTCCTGTGTGGCTGCTTTTGGCGCCTTTGCTACTCTCGGCAGCCTTGCTGCTGTTGGCAGCTTTAGGCGATCCGGCGAGCATCTTGCCCTTCTTAAGGGATAGGCTCGAGTTCGCCGTAGGATGATGATCGTGATCTTTGTCGCCTTCGCCATCGTCGGTGCTGTGCTCTTTGTCGGGATCTAGGCCCCGGTGATCCTCCTCAAGCGCGTCGTCTGTCGATGCACTTGTCGAGCACTTTTCCGGCTTCCGCACGGTTCTCGGTGTTGCTGAGATTGGCGCCGGTTTCCTTCGGCGGTACGGTTGCCTTTGGTTTGGCAACCTCTCTTGCAGCAATGGCTCCGAAGACTTGGAATCCGCCGAGGGCGTGTGCTGAGGCTGTCACCAACGTGCCCTTGTTGGTCTTGGACGGTCCGGCACTTGCCATTCTGTCACCCGTGCAACTAGCACGCGAAGGCCGATGTGAGGGTCATCCCACGATGTCGGGGAGGTGTCGCCTCCCAAAATCACTTTACTCTCACGATTGGTGATGCAATTATTCAATTCATTTCTATCTCTTAAGCCGCCACGATTGGCACAATCACGTGGTAGAAACATACCATACTGACTTTAGGGTATGTAGCAGTTGTGAATTTAGGAATGTTTAATTTCTTTGACCGGGAAATTACTTTCTTTTTTCTTGAAATTCGTCAAAGCGCAAGGGATTGCACCTCATATTCGGCGAGGGGTCCAGTGCAGTTCCTCCATTTCGGCGAAAAGCCATCTGCTGGTCACACGAAAGCGTGCGCGTGCAGTTGCCACACCCGCGATCTATCAGAATTTCTGACAGATCTTGCGTGGCATCGACGCTTGGTCCCTTTGGATCACATGTATGTGACACGCAGCCGGTTTGTGTCGCTTGGCATGTGGCGATGACCGCATGTAAAGTGCACGCAGCCATCCGACAATTCAAATCAACGATCAATGATTTGAATCGCCGGACCATGAAGTGGGACCCGCCATTATGAACAGATTATTTGCGAGGTCCCGACCTGAGCGCCTACCTTTTGTACAAAGACAATCTTGATCCCGGTTATGAAACATGTGTGGTACAAACTTTGATTTCGATATTTCTGTCTCATAATAATTTTTGTGACTGGATAAACTCGTCAAAGTATTGAATTCGACGTGATTCGACTACCAAAAAAGGTCAAATCGAAAATCAAAGTCAGTAGAGTACCATTTTGCACGCTGTCACGGTTGGCACAATAACGTGGATTATATGCAAAACCCTAAGCCGTGACTCACGGTACTAGGCAAGCTAAGGAAACCTATAAAAGTAAAACAAGTACAAGATGAAGAAGCTACAAGAGTTTGAGTACTACTCCAAAAGGTGAGGAGGAGGGGGGTCAACTCTGACTAAGAGTTTGCACCCTCGCACGCTCCCTCCTTACTAATCTTGTCTTCTTCCTCGTCTTCTTGTCTTCTGGTCTTCCTTGGCCTCTTCTTGCGTCTTCTTGGCGCGCCTTGCGCCCCCTTGGAGGCGCCCTCGTGCTCCACGGCAATGTGGCGGCCTCTAAAAATTCTCGACGTGGCACCTTCCTCTTTTTTCCTTTTCTCTCAGGCCGTTAGATTCCCTAGTATTGGGCAAGGGCAGTGCCCCAATTTGTTTGAAGAGAAGGAGAGGGAGCCTTAAGAAGAGGGAAAAAGTTGGTGGTTTGGGGGTGGGCCCTTACCACCCTGTCCAAGACTAATCCACCTAGCCCCCTGGCACGTGGAAGAAGCTTAGAGGAGCTGGCAGGAAAAACAGAGCTCCTTAAAAGCTTTACAATGCAATCCATGGTGCTTAAAATGGTCAAGTTTTAAGCCCGTACCCCTCTCTGGCGTTTCTGCTGCTGTTGCAGCTGCTCGCAGCATTTTATACATGGCATAGTCGCTCGAACCGTCGCAAAGTTAGTTGCGAGGGTCGGTTGGCTTTGAGAACCACTGTAATGGGTCATGTCTGTAGCTCTTGTACTTAGGTCGTCGTCAAAGCTTGTAGAATAGCGTCGAGAGGGTACTTGAGGGGTTTTCTCCCGTGTCACTCTGGGCGCAATCGTCATCAACGACTCATGTAGGGAGACTTGAATTCTTCAAGTCTCCGGAGGCCCATTTCCGTTTTTACCTCGCCCCCTCATTCTGGGTCCCAAACGAGACGGGTATTCCTTTGAACTCGTGAGTTTGCACGGTTTTTTCATAAACGAAACTCAAATTTCGTAACAAACAAACTTTGACGCGATGGCGTAAAATTGTCGCTTGCGAGGCATGTCTGGCGATTTCGCGCCGGCGCTAATTGTTTCTCTCGCGCCTCACTCCCTCGCTCTCTACCCCCACCTCGATTACAGGAGGAGGCAAGGAGGAGAGATTGAGGACGAGGGCTCGAGGCCACAGGCCTCAGCCCTCGAGGCTTTGCGGCCTCCTGGCCGCCGATCGAGCCACCAGCTCGATCAACGACTGGTGGCACGCCGGCAGGTGGCCGGACGGTCACTTGACCAGCCGCAGGCCACCCACCCGGCCCGCTGGCTACCCAGCCGGCCGGCCGCCGGTCGGCCGGTAGCCAGCGGGTGGCTGGCCACCGGCCAAACCTCGCAATAGCGAGGGGTGGCTTGCGACCACCCTCTCGCTATCGCGAGGTGGGACGGCCAAACCGGCCTCCTCGCTACATTTCCACAACCACTTAGGAAACCGAGGCCCACTGGAACATCAAGGCACACGATTTTCTTTGGGTTAGCTTCTTTTGTGAGATGAGGGAACTTCATAAAAGAAAACCAAAAAAAATCATAACATGCCTTTGTGCATGGCATCCCGATTCTTGGGTTATGCCACATTTTTCCCTCCTATCAAGTCTCGGTTCCTAGAAGACCTAGGAACCGAGACTTAACCTAAGAACTCGTACCTAGTTTTGACTGAACACAATCAAAGCGCCCTCATTTCTACTACCATTTCAATCCACACCCATGTGCACAATTAATTATGATGCACCCCTAGTTTTTTATTATGTTTTCATTGCGCCTACATTTTTTTGGTTTCTACACTTTCAAATACAAACCATGTCTCCAATTCTTCTGGCCTCCAAAAATGAGAGGTTTCAGTTTTCAGAAATACATTTCTCATCATGTGCCCCATGGTAGTGGGGCCTGGGATGAGATTGTCTCAAATGCTCGTCGTCTATAGGTCTCCGGCCGACCGATGCCCATCGCTTCAAGTCACAATTGAGTTTATTCTTCAGGAAGTCGATAACTTTTTTAGAAAAGAGCGTGATCGGTCAATCTTCATCTCCTTGTTTGCGTGATGATAACCGTCCGATCACAATATAGGAGTTCAATGCTTGGACTTGGCGACTTAGGTCTGAGTGGGAAATATGAGCATGACATGAAAAATGGAGGCCTTGTGAAACGAGGTTGCTTTTGGGGTCTGATAAATATTACTGTGTAAATGGGGGTTATTGTGTGAATGGGGGTCAAGCGGAAGGTTGGAGCAACTTGGAAAGACCCTAGAAAACCAGGTCATTGAAGACACTTGGACTGTTTAGCAGGTCGCACCGCCATGCCCTCTTCTCCACGCGATCGCTTGCAAAGGAGCACATGGCGGTGGTCAACCTGTGCGGTCCGATGCCCTTGGAGTTTGTAGCCGGCAGATGCGGTGGTCAACTAGTGCACTATGCGTGAGACCCTCCTGCGAACCCTCTGCACTGTCGAGACTTACCTGACTGGTAGTAGTTCAGTTGATTCACGTTGTGAAACGAGTTTGTAGGTCTCAGCAGGTGATGTCGGGGAAGAGATTGTTGGCGGTTGGTGTGGCAAAACACGCCGACGGGAGAGAACCGCCGGGCGGCGGTCTTGTTGACCGCGCGACGGATGAGAGCGAGAGAAGGGAAAAAAAACGGGGGAGGGAAGGTCGTGACGGTGTTCACCGGTCGCGACAAACTGGATGGCCGGCGGGGTCGGCCCCGGCTGAAGTGTTTTGGATGTACTCTCCGAGACGGGAGAGAAAATCGATGTGCCACCATCTATTTTTCAGTTTGTTTTTTTGTTGTTGTGTGGTGCGAACCTGTTTTTGGTCGCACGTGAAAGGCCAAACCTGGTCGGTGAGTAAGTGTGTGAGGTATAAACCTGCGGTTCGGAGGCAGTTAGAGAATGTTTGAATGTGCGAGTGGCACATGGGACACCAAATGGACAGCGACACAAAAAAGAAGGTGACGCGACGAGTTCCACCGGCAAGTCGCGAGAGTCGCCGAGTAATTCCACGACGCGCCCTCGCCAACGTGCCAAGCGACCAAGCCGCGTTTGTACGCGATTCGCCACCAAATCGTGTCGCGTTTCTTTTGCTTGTCACGTCGCATGACCCCAAAAGTGAGTGTGCGCGGTTCTAACCGCAACAAGGGTAGAAAGTCATTTTTGTTGTGTCTTTTTGTGTGTGAGTAAGCCTTAGGTGGTAACTACCACCATGTGGGAGTTTTGGGTGGATAGTACAACACCACCAAGGCACCTCCAAGGGTGCAAACTAGTTCCAACTCACCATGTGAGTGAGATGTGCGCCCCGGACCAAGTTCTAAGTGTCTCCATGTATCATAGTGTGCCGGATATGAGGCACTTGTCTCGTGTGAGTTTAACTAAGGATATTCCTAAGTGTTCCTCCAAGATTCACCAAGACCCTCACTTTGCAGCAGTGCCATTCATTCCATACTTAATTGTTGATGCCCGAATTTTGAGAGAATGTTTTGCAACTCCTAAGCTTTCCAACGAGCCATCTTACGCTTCTTAAGATAGCCGTTTGAGTGCCTCACAAATTTTATTGCTCAAACAACGAAGTCTCTTTCCAGAATATCCAGAAAATTGCCGAGGTCCCAGTTTTGAATTTGAGCCTTAGCCGAGGACATTTTTGGCCATGTTTGAGCAAGCTGCACCTGGTGGAACACGTTGAATTCTCCAACAGTGGTATCAGAGCAGTTGGGAGAATTCTCGTCGTCCAAGCCGCTCGAGCGCGAGAAGTTAAGGGATGGGAGCTACCGCCGCAGTCATGGCCGACGCTTCGACCAAGGAGTTCCACGTGGTGGATAAACTCGTGGGCGCGTCGAACTTCATCAATTGGAAATTCTGCATGCAACTTGTCTTTGAGGAGCGTGGGATTTGGGAAGTCGTGACAGGAGCGGAGCAAGTGCCGGATGCAAGCACGGCATCGGCATAAGTGACGGCATCAACTTCTTCCTCGGTGGCGATGCAAGGGCGTGTGGGAGAAGAGGAGGCAGCTGCTGAAAGGGCAAAGAGGTTTGTGAAGGACAACCGGAAGGCGTTGATGTTTCTTGCAATGAACTTCACACCACCGCTTATGTCGTATGTGCGGCCTTACAAGCTCGCGTGTGATGTGTGGAAGGAATTGTGTGGGGTGTATGAGGCGGGAGCAGTGGCGAATCACATGAGGTTGCGGGCTTGCTTTCGCAAGCTTTGCATGGATGCGGGTGAAGGGATGCAGGACTACATCAACCGCACCAAGGAGTTGGCGGAGCAGCTCGGAGCCGCCGGAGCCGAGGTCGGCAGTGACGAGATCATCCTCACGTTGTTGGAGGGGCTCCCAGAGTCATACCAACCCATCGTGGTGGCATTGGAGGCGCAGTCGGGTGACCTCAAGCTCGAGGGGGTCATCACAAAACTCATCCATGAGGAGATGCGCCGGCACTCGCGTGATGAGAGCGGCAACAATACCGCATACGTGAGCCGCACACATGCATACCCGAAGATGGACGGCAACAAGAGAGCGGTCGGTGCACCACCGGGCATGGGCGTCCGGGCGTGTTTCCATTGCGGCTCCACCAACCATCTCGTCCGCAATTGCACCGCGTGGAAGGCAAAGTGCGCGAAGTGGAAGACTTCCTCCTCGTCTTCCTCATCCTCATCGGCCGTGCGGGCGTCTCCCGCCTCTGACAAGATTTTTGTGCTCGCGGCAAGTGTTAACACCAAAGCGCCCGATGAGTGGTACATGGACTCGGGAGCCGCTCGGCATCTCACTCCACATCGTGGGTGGTTTGAGGTACTTGAGACCATTCCCCGGAAAGATGTGGTATTGGGGGATGACGGGGTGTTGGCCGTAGTGGGAGAAGGCACGGTGTGTATTGATGTGATGGTTGGAGAGGATGTGAGGAGTGTGAAGCTCACAAATGTATTGTATGTTCCGGAGCTCGCAAAGAGCCTCGTGTCGGTGAGCGAGCTTGTGAAGAAGGGATGTACGATGAAGTTTGATGAGGAGGGATGTTGTGTTGTGAAGGAAGGAGGAGTTGTGCTTGAGATACCTCGTGAAGGGGATCTTTGTCCCTTACGCCGTTTGGCATCACCGAAGGAGAGTGTTGCGGCCTCGGCGGATGGTGTTGGAGGATGTGGAGAGAAAGTGGGAACAACGGGGCTTGACATGCTTGGCATTGTGCTTCCATCCCTTGTGCCTCCAAGTCCCATGGTTGATGAGCAGGTCAAGGAAGCTGACGTGATGGATGGGGAAGCCACAGAGCAGTTTGATGGAGGCAAAGCAACGGTAGCGGCTGTGGCATTAGAGAAGCCACATGGATTTCCCGTGGTACCATGGAATGGAGCAGTCAAGAGCGTCTACACCACGGCAAGGAACGTTACGCCTCCACCACCAAAACGTGTGAAGTATGCTGTAGCAGTGGGAGTGGCCAAGAGTGCGGGTCACATCCGAAGCACGAAGGGCAAGAAGGCTCCCGTGCCGGGGAACGACATAAAGGCGGATCCCATCAGTGACGTGTTGAGCACTACCGACACATCATGGCTCAACACGCTCCTTGGTGATACCGACATCAACATCGACATGGATCTTGACATCCCAAGTGATATGGAAGTCGAGTGGCCTTTGGACGTTGCACGCAAGGAGAATGAAGATGAAGCCGAAGACCCAAAATATGCATATTACAAGTACAAATGCTGTGACAATTGTCTCTTTGGCTTCTAGCCCTTGTTATGGGGTCGGTGAGTGTTCGCCAAGTAGGAGTGTTGGTGGTTGGTGTGGCAAAGCATGCCGACGGGAGAGAACCGCCGGGCGGCGGTCTCGTTGACCGCACGACAAATGAGAATGAGAGAAAAAAAAAGGGGGAGGGGAGGTCGTGACGGTGTTCACCGGTCGCGACAAACTGGATGGCCGGCGGGGTCGGCCCCGGCTGAAGTGTTTTGGATGTACTCTCCGAGACGGGAGAGAAAATCGATGTGCCACCATCTATTTTCCAGTTTATTTTTTTGGTGTGGTGCGAACCCTTTTTTTGGTCGCACGTGAAAGGCCAAACCTGGCAGGTGAGTGAGTGTGTGAGGTATAAACCTATAGTTTGGAGGCAGTTAGAGAATGTTCAAATGTTCGAGTGGCACATGGGACACCAAATGGACAGCGCCACAAAAAAGAAGGTGACGCGACGAGTTCCACCGGCAAGTCGCGAGAGTTGCCAAGTAATTCCACGACGCGCCCTCGCCAACGTGCCAAGCGACCAAGCCGCGATTGTACGCGACTCGGCACCAAATCGTGTCGCGTTTCTTTTGCTTGTCGCGTCGCATGACCCCAAAAGTGAGTGTGCGCGGTTCTAACCGCAACAAGGGTAGAAAGTCATTTTTGGTGTGTCGTTTTGTGTGTGACTCAGCCTTAGGTGGTAATTACCACCATGGGGGAGTTGTGGGTGGATAGTAGAACACCACCAAGGCACCTCCAAGGGTGCAAACTAGTTCCAACTCACCATGGGAGTGAGACCTGCGCCCCGGACCAAGTTCTATTATTCTTCTAAGTGTCTCCATGTATCATAGTGTGCCGGATATATGAGACACTTGTCTTGTGTGAGTTTAACTAAGGATATTCCTAAGTGTTCCTCCAAAATTCACCAAGACCCTCACTTTGCAGCAGTGCCATTCTTTCCATACTTAATTGTTGATGCCCGAATTTTGAGAGAATGTTCTACAACTCCTAAGCTTTCCAACGAGCTATCTCACGCTTCCTAAGATAGCCGTTTGAGTGCCTCACAAGTTTTATTGCTCAAATGACGAAGTCTCTGTCCAGAATTTCCAGAAAACCGCCGAGGTCCCAGTTTTGAGTTTGAGCCTTAGCCGAGGACATTTTTGGCCATATTTGAGCAAGCTGCAGCTGGTGGAACACGTTGAATTCTCCAACAGAGATTGTGCAGCCAGCCTCGGAAAGTGGCAAGCTCTCTTGCTGGGAGTTGCTTGATTCATATCGGTGCTCAGGCCACGATCATTATTGTCTTGAGACACGAGGCTGAGCTGACAGTTCTTCCATTTCTGGCGTTGACAACGAAGCCTGGTTTTGGACGTCGAGATCACTCTTTGTGAGTGTACTGCATTCTTAATCTTTGTTTCGTGCCATTGCCCCGAGGATCAGCGCCAGCCTCTTGAAGCGTTACCTTGTATAATCAGTCTTCTTTGTGGGTGTCAATGCAGCCAGTGAGATTCTTCACCATGGAAGATCACGGTGGGAACATTTTCGCCCTTCAAGACCCAGTACTGCAAGAAACATTTCACCAGTTGTGGATGCCCGACTGTATGGATGTCAAGAGGGTCGCATGGACCTGCACACGCTTCCGCCGTTGCGTGAAGCAGAGAGAGTGGAAGCCCAATGAGCCAATTGAAGTTTCGGTGCTGCCTTTAATCCAGCCAGGCGCAGTGAAGAACGTCTGGTTGCCTCCGCTCTTTGCTGCTCGAGCTGTCAAAAGACCTACGTTGATAACTGGATCCTACGAGCATGCAATCACCTCCGCACTCCAGGCTCACGCAGCGAGTATTATGACTCTCTGGCTGGGTGTGTCATCGAGTCTGTGGCAATCATCTGAAGGCCTTCACCTCGAGCCAAGTTCTGTCAGGGAGGAGTCAAATGATGTAGGTCAGCAGTGGCCGGTTTTTTCGTTCACATCGCTGGATCAACTGGTGGGTGAAAACAAGCCGGTTACGTTCTGGAACGGTGCCCCACAGCCAAAGTCAGCCATCTTACTGGGAGACCGCCTTTTGAGCAACACCACGATCTGGCGTCTCCGCGGATAGCTAAGCTCGGTGAAGATGCAAAGCGTGTACACGGTTCTTCTCAATCAAGTAGTGGAGACACTCCCCAATATTTCAAGCTCTCAGGTTTCCCTAACCTCAGGAGCCTTGAGATATCACACTCAAGGTGTGTGGAATTTCTTGGGACGTGCAAGGACGTGCCTCACCTCACCTCTCTTGTGATTGATTCACTTTGGACGACGCTGCCTCTTTCCGCCTTAGACGGTGCAAGCTAACTGAAGGAACTGGAAATCTGCCAAGATTCCTTCTCTGGCCTGTTTCTTCTGGGAAGCTTTTCCCATCTCACACGCGTTCGCATATTGGATGAGTTTGTGTTTAAGTATGAAGGACGTCATCTGTCCTGCCTAGCCAGCTGCCGTGATCTTCGCTTCACATGCGACTCAACTGCTGATTTCAGCAGATACGTCGCTCCTCTTCAGCATCTGACAAGTCTTGACATCACAAGCACAGGACAAAGGGCAGGCGATGCATACAACAACTACGCCTACTTGCTTGCTTCGTCCAGCGCATTGCAAAAGCCAGTTGTTTGGTCCGCTTGCCTGGAGGAGCTTCACAGCATGTCACTCACGGTTGGATCTCACGACGAACATCTGATTCTAGGCATCAACCGTGAGATGCCTCAACTCACTGAACTCTGCCTTTCTGGCCTTTCACGCATGGAAAAATCATGGTGGCAGTGGCTTCCTGCAGTACGGCAACTGCGGCTTCTTGATTTACAAGAGGAAACATTGGCAGGGTTCCTTTCTGACCATCGAAGCAACTCAAACGCCAAGAATCGCAGCTCTCTGGCAGCTCAGGAACACGGCCACGCTTTCCCCTTAGAGAGTGCTGGCACCAATGATAAGGGCGGCCTGCAACCTTGGCCCAACCTCCAGCGGCTGGAGATTGGGGGATGCCACGTTACGTCTGTGGACTCTTCCTGGATATCCTTGCCGCAACTGCTTCATGTCTCCTTCACCAACTGCATTCTTCTTGCTGAAAGTCCAGACTGGAGCCCTTCAGAAGATAGCAAGGCCCCAAAGCTTAGAGAGCTTCATCTCCATAAGTGTCCTCGGCTGCGTGAGCTCCCGGCATCCTTCTCCAAGTTGACCTCGTTGGAGCTGGTGTGTGTGAAAGGCGCAGGCGTGAATTCTCTGCCACATGGCATGAAAGCAAAGCTGAAAAATGCATCAGAGGAGGAGATCAAGAAAAGTCTGTGGTGGAACGGGAAAGTGGTCTTCGAGGGTTGAATGCTTGGCATCCTTAACTTTGAGTGCACATGGACTTGAGCATTACCCTACAAAACTTTTCCATAATGAATTACGTACAACACCTGTTCTTCTTCCCCGTGTCTCCTCTCTGAGTTTTCTGTGACTTGTTTCCACCTCCATTCCTCTTTCAACTGTCACCCACTTAAGCCTTCCCTCACATATATTTTCAGTGATTCCAACTTCCAACTGAAGGCCTGTGCCTGAAGGCCTGTGCCTGCAGGCCTGTGCCTGCAGGCATGTGCCTGTTCCCCCCCTTCTCTTTCTTGCTCAACAATCTCGTCACAGTGTTCATTGTGTTGGAATGCATCAATATGTGGGTCAAGATGCACACGAGCTTAAATTCTGCGTTACAATGATGACATCGAGTTGCATGTCCCAAATTTTAGAATGGTCTCTCCTTTTCCGGGTGCCATTTGCAAGCTCCTCCTAGAAGCGTATGATTCGTATGCCACTGTGAGAGAGTATGCTGCACTCAGGGCTATGGCAGAGTCAGCAAAAAAGATGGTTCGTAAGAAACATGATTTGGAGTAACTGTAGAAGGGAAGAAATGTTTCTAATGAAGATGCCTGGGTGCTGGATCCTCTATTTTTGTACTAGTCTTTACAGGAGGGTTTTCCTCGAAAAGGAATTGTTCAGCTATGAACTATGCAACACTGCAAAACACATTGTGCTGCATTACCATCATCTTTGTGGGAAGTGGAGATTAGTGTGTGTGAGGGAGAGTGAGACACAGACGCATGGAGCTCCAAGAGAGGCAAGACACCATGGATCAGGTTTTAGATCAAGCGAAGAGGAGCAAGCAACAAGTCACGTGCTACCAAGGGGTCAGGTACAACGAGCAGCGGGCAGCGGGGTGACGAGCGGGCGGACGGCGAGCCCAGCCTTGCTCGCACCCACGCGAAGTGAGACCTGAACCCGGATCTCAACCACTCAGTAACCTGCATGACTGCAACCTGTCAAAACCGGACAACAAACCCGGACATGCACCCCAATCACACTAGGAATCCTAGTGTCAACGATAAATCAGGTTATGG
Organism: Penium margaritaceum; assembly: GCA_023375785.1. Classification (NCBI taxonomy): domain Eukaryota; kingdom Viridiplantae; phylum Streptophyta; class Zygnematophyceae; order Desmidiales; family Peniaceae; genus Penium; species Penium margaritaceum. The sequence continues at coordinate 228,458 of SZWC01001773.1, read as the reverse complement.
AGGCACGTGCTAGAGGTCAATCTGACGCAAGCCCTGTGAGTGTGTCTCTGGATGGTCGGCATGTGCATAATCACGAGCCGGCACCACACGAGCGGTGAAGTTAGCAGCGGTGTCACTCCAGCATCAATCACCTGCTTCAGTGCGGTGAGTGTGCAGCGAGGCCAGAGGTCACAACAGATCTGTGGGACACATACCAACACTCCCCCATGACCTACAGTCGACGCACAAAGACGAGACCTCACAGGCACGAACACGCATCACAAGGAGTGACTCAAGACTGTACACGCACTGGGAACAGTCATTCACCTAGGATCACCACGTGGACACAACAACCCAACAGCATGCACAGTTGCCTTGAAGACGTTACTGCTGAGTGCCTTTGTCAGGAAATCAGCTCGCTGCTATCGTGTATCAACCCAGATGACCCGGACATCACCTGCAGCAATACGCTCATGCACAAAATGATGCTCCACATTGATGTGCTTTGTGCGTGTGTGATGCATGCCATCATGTTCAGCAATTTCCTTGGTGCTTTGGTTGTCACAGCGCTACGTGATGCAGCGGATCGGGACACACAGTTGCTGCAGCAAGCGACATAGCCATACACTCTCGCAAGTGCCTGCACCTAGAGCAACATACTCGGCCTCATTGGAGCTGCGTACCACGCAGCCCTGCTTACCACTCTTCCATGACACAGCGGTCCCTCCAACAAGAAAGACATAACCGGTATGGCTACGAGCATCAGCGTCATGTGCCCAGTCGCTATCAGTGTACCCATCCACGACGAGTGATGGTTGTGCACGATATCACAGACCGGTGTGGGAAGTGGAGAGGGCATACTTGACAACACGTAGTGCAGCCTCCATGTGTCGGGCTCGGGGAGCCTGGGAGAACTGGGCAAGGAAGTTCACTGAGAATGCGACATCTGCCCTGGTCGTGGTCACCAGGTACATCAGTGACTCGATGACATGAAGATAGTCCGTCACATCGACTGTCTCCCCCAGCTTAGACACATCTAGTATCTTTAGCAGCCTCTGACCCGCTGGGGTCATGGGCGTAGACGCAGTGGGTGTGGACTCTAGTAGTGAGGCGAAGCGCTCCCCCAGGCTACGGACGTATGCAGCCTGTTGATCATGGAGTGTCCGACGAGAACAATCTTGCTCAATCTCCATGCCCAAGAAGACGCGTGCCGGTCCCAAGTCTTTCATTTTGTACGTAGACTGTAAGAGCTTCTTTACCGCCTTGACCGCAGGCCGACTAGGCGACGCTATCAGCACGTCGTCCACGTAGACGAGGACAGCGGCGAACGGGGCAGAGGGCGGACTGACAAAGAGTGCAGGATCCACCGTACTGCGTCTGTAACTGCATTTCTCAAGAGTGGATGTGATCTCTTGGTTCCAATACCGAGGCGGCTGCTTCAGGCCATAAAGAGCCTCCCGCAGCCGCCAGACTCGGTCAGTACCATCAGAGAAGCTAGGAGGCTGGACCATGTAGATGTCTTCATCCAACTGCCCGTGGAGGAACGCGTTGTTCACATCCATTTGCTCCAACTCCCAGTCGTGATGAGCGACGAGACTTAAACAGGGCTCTGGCAGTGGTATTCCACCCTACTAGTGCAAACGTCTCGTCGAAGTCCACGCCGGGGACCTGGGACAACCCCTTTGCCGTGAGGTGTGCCTTGTATTTGTCGAGGGCACCATTGGGCTTGTACTTGTGCCAAAATACGCATTGAGCATCGATGGCTTTGCGTCCAGGCGGTAGATCGACAAGCTCATAGACCGCATGGTCATCAAGGGCCTTGAGCTCATCACGCATGGCAGCCTCCTACTGCTGGGCGTCAGTGGCCGTGCGGGAGATGAGGGTGAGAGCTGTGGTGCAGCAACAGGGACTGCCAGACCGGCAGGACCGACTTCCCCCCTCAGCCGAGAGAGAGGGAGGAGAGAGGAATCAGGAGACAGGCGACTGAGGTCCCGGAGGAAGACCGACTCAAAGAACAGAGCGTCGCGCGACTTAACGACACGCTGGCAGACAGGGTCCAGGAACCGCCAGGCTTTGGACTGTGTAGAGACCCCGAGAAAGGGACAGAGAAGACCGCGAGGGGATAGTTTCCCGTCACGCATGTCGTCTGGAAGCCAGACAGAAGCAATACAACCCCAGACCCTAGCCAGACGAAGAGCGGCTTTTTGATCGTGCCAACACTCAAAGGGGGTGACAATGTGGGGCAAGGGGCAGTGGGGAACACGGTTCCACACCCACGTCATGTAGCACATTGCCTCAAACGCATACAGCGGAGGTAGACCGGATTCATACAGAAGCGTGCGGACACCGTCGGCAAGCGTCTGGTTCCAACGCTCAGAGACACCGTTTTGTTGGGGTGTGTATGGAGCGGAAGTCTCCAGACACACCCCACGAGACTCGAGGAGGCGGGCAATGGGACCAAGGAATTCACCACCACGGTCGCTGTGGAAGACACGCAACGACCGCTGAAAGGCACGCTCAGCCTGAACAAGCCACGACTCAATGACAGAAAAAACATCGCTCTTTTGTTGAAGGGCAAAGACCCAACGAAAGCGAGAAAAGTCATCGGTTAGTCACAAGACATACCGACCAACATCACCAAGGAGGTCATGGGGCAAGGGCCCCATGACGTTGGCATGAACACGATCAAGGGAATGTGAGGAGTAAGATTCAGAAGGAGAGAAAGGAGAGCGATGCATTTTCCCCTACGCGCAGTCAAGACAATCAGCAGGGCAGGGGGCAGGGAAGGTAGAGGGCGAGAGGCCGAGAGCAGGCTGGAGGCAAAGCATGCTATGAATGGAATATGTGTAGACATGACCAAGACGACGATGCAAGAGACAGACGAGGTCAAGAGCGAGGGAGGGTGCAATGTGAGCAAGAGCTACGCCACCGGGAGGAGCAGAGGGGGCGTGCAAGGGAACACGATAGAGTTTTCCACACGTCATGCCACGGAGAACAACATGCTGAGAGGAACGAAGACAAACAGTGCCAACACCACGACTAGCAGCGAAGTCCATACCTTGATCATCCAGGGACGGCACAGATAGCAGGCTGAGTTCCAGTGAAGGCACGTACAGAACATCAGGCAAGAGCAGGGCACCACTGGGTCCAACAAAGCGCACGAAGCCCACACCCTGAACCGGCAGCAACTGACCAGACCCAGTACAGACAAAGCGCACAGAACCGACGGGACCCAACGAGACAACCGATGAACGCACGGACGTCATGTGGTGGGTCGCACCAGAGTCGAGGACCCAGAGACCACTCGACACACGCACGGGAGACAGGATGCTGGACGTCGCAACAGTGCCAACGGAGGAGGCAGGCGAGGCACAAAGAGAGAGACAACGAGGGAGAAATTCAGACTGCAAACTCTCAATCCACGGGATAGACGTACACATGGCAGCCAGGACATGACCGGGAGGATCCCCACGAAGGACAGTGTCAGTTTGACAACAAGACCTCTGGCCAGTGGTGCAACACCCTCATCTCCCTGATCCCGAAGGCGCAGAAGCTCGAGGAGAGACTGCTCCAGGTCACGCTCCCGCTCACCACGATCACCGGCAACAGACGCCAGTGGAGCTGGAGTAGACGCTCCGATGGATGGAGGGAACCACGGTGGAGTCGTGTAGGCAGATGACGGGGGACCAGCATACGCAGGTGAACCGTAAGGAGGTGGCCAGCGCCAGGGGTAGGAGCCAGACGGCGGAGGGGAAGGCACACTAGAGGTGGCGTGAGCCTAAGCTGGGAGTGGAGTGAAGGCGCGCGATGGAGCACCGGAGCTGGAGGGCGCGGGTGAAGTGGAGGAGCTGGAGGTGCGAGCCCAGTAAGCGCGCATGGCGCGGGCAAGGCGGAGATCATCCGGAGGAGCTAGGCAAGTACGAGCAGAGTGCTTGGCAGAGCCACAGTTCCAACAGACGACTGTGCCCGGAGCACGCGAAGAGGCGGCAGTACCCTTGTCTTTGCCCTTGCCCTTGCCCTTCCCCTTGCCCTTCCCACAACCGTGGGAAGCGAGTGCGGAGGGAGTAGAGGATGAGGCAGAAGAGGCGGGGACAGAGAAAGAAATAGTAGTGGAGGAGGGTGCAGTAGTAGTGGTGATCGCAGCAACACCTGTGACAGCAGAGCGATGGAGATGCTTGTTTTGCAGACTAGTCCACCAAGCAGCAAGGTGCTCAGACGTGAAGTCCCAGAGGGCGCCAACCCCTGGCGGCGACCTGGGAGGGACCGGCTGTGAGGCGAGGCGCTGCAGCTCATCAGCATTGATGTCGCGAAGGAGATCGGACAGCTCAGGAATAAGGCCGTTGACCATGGTCAAAACGGCAGAGAGCTGGCCAGGCGCGGCGTCGCCAAGCTCACGAAGGAGCTTGAGACCCCGAGCCCAATAGGCATCGGCGGTCTCATCAACACGCATGAGGGGCGTGTTGAACTGGACCGTAAGCAACCGCTTTGGGCAGCTTGGCCAGTGACAGTGGTACGGTGACGCAGCATGGCGTATGCGCCAATGGGGTCAGCAAGGTGCTGGGCAGCAGGGTCAGCATTGAAGGTGCCCACATCATCAATGAGCGATTTAGGGGCAGCGGCGATGAGAGCACGGACAGCGCGGGCAGATTCAAAGGTAACAGGTACAAAGGGAGGGACAGCCGGAGAGTAGTACTCCCACAGTTGTTCCCCCTGAGCCCAGGCGCTGAAGCGCACTTCCCAGGAAGAGAAGGCAAGACTAGGAGAGAGGGTGGGCGGCTGAGAGAAGAAGTCGTACTGGCGCGACACGGGAGAGGAGAGAGCAGCAACAGGAGTGCCAGAGTTTGCAGTAGCAGAGCTGCTAGAGCCAGACTGCGTGGAGGACGTGGTAGCATTGGCGCCAACAGGTGGGACAACAGACGCAGCGGGCAAGCGACGCAACACTATAGCCGCGACCTCATCTGCGAATGCAACACGATTTTCCTCTGCGAGCTTAAGGCAATCTTCAGCCTCTTGCTGAGCCTCGCGAGGGAGGGCCAGCTGATGCTGAAGGGACGCAACGACTGACTCGTCGTCACCAGGCATGGTGACGACCGTGGGACTCTGCCGGACAGATTTTGGCAGAGTTTCCCCAGCCCTAGTGGGCGTGGGAAAACTGGGGTGTCTTGGACGAGCGGAGAGAGAGCTGCAAGACAGCCCACCCCGAGTCAGAAAATGCAAGCCACCGCAAGAGAGACAACGGCAGAGAACAGACACGCACTGCAAAGCAAAAGGGGCAGGTCAAGATGCCGAGGAAGGAGAGGGGTTGCGAAGGAACCCAAGGAGAGGAGGAACAGCAGCTGTAGTGGCAGAGGAGAGGACAGCAACTGTGGACGTAGCTTGAACCACCAGGGCAAGAGCCCCGGTGACGAAGGCTGCTCCTAGGGTGGTGAATGCGGCTACGATGGAGATGGCCGCTATGACGAGGTGGGATGGTGCAGATGAAGTCGATGCGGAGGCGGTGACAACTGCTGCGGTAGAGGTACAGATGGAGGATGCAGCTGTTGGAGTAGCAGATGCAGCAGATGCAGTTGCGGATGCAACGGCAAACACTGCAGCAGAGACCTGCGTGCCTATGTCTGCGGCTGCAGCAGCAATGGGACCAACAACGACGGCTGCCTCGGTGTAGGCCTCCGTTGCACGCCTAGCAGATGTAGCAGCAGGTGCACGGGCAGCTCTAGCAGCTGCTGTGAAGGTAGCGGCCGCAGCTGCAGCAGCGTCTATGATAGCGGACGATGTGCATGTCAGCGTGCTCAGAAGACTAAATGCGTCCTCCGTAAACGCGGTGGAGAGCTGGGCAATGACGCCTAGGTCCGACGGCTCGTGCGGCTGTGGATCCCCCCCGGGAGATAAAGGGGGAGAGAAGCTTACCGGACTTTGGCGACTCGCACGCGCAGACGGTGCTAAGGCAGTCTCGGGCGCCCGGTCGCCGCTCATCCCTCTGTGACGACGTGGATGGAGATGCCCCGTTCTCCCCTCGCAATACGTTCCGAGGGTCAGCGGAACGGGGACGTCACACTGCACCAACGTATCTGCCGGAGCACCACCGTAGCGATCGACGTCCCTGCTGTTGCCGGAGTCGTTGCTGCTGTCGCACCTGGGTATGCTGCGCTGGGTGCGGATGCGGCTGCAGCCAAAGCCACCACAAGACTGCCACTGCCAGGATCGCAGTTGTTGCGGCTAGCACTGCTGATGCGGGCGCTGCCAACAGTGCTGTCGCAGTGGGTGCAGCCAAAGCCACCACAAGACTGCCACTGCCAGGATCACTGTGTAGGGGCCAGTCCTGCGGCCACTGCTGCTACAGTCGCTGTCGCTACAGCTGTCTACGCTGTAGCAGGTGGTGGCGGGTGTGGCGGACTGTGGCTGGCGCCGCAACCCTGAGGCTAGTGCTGCTACAGCCACACCCGGCCAGCTGTACCCGCAATCACTCGTGTGGCTGCAGCGGCAACCCTGCGTGAACACCCGTTGCTGCTGGTCTTGCTGCTAACGCCATTGCTGCGGCGGTTGGTGGCAAGTGCGGCTGCAGTTAATCGCAAGTTGCAGCCCTGCGGCCACCATAGTAGCAACTGCTGCGGCTGTTCCCCTTGGCACCGTGCAGTTGCTGCTGCGCTGTTGATGGGGTGGATGCCGCGGTGGGCGGCAGCAGATTGCTGGCACGGACTGGCACAGAATGCGCTGGTGCCAGCTGTCGCTATGAAGAAGCGGCTGCGAAGGAGGGTGTCCTCGTACCCGTGAGAAGGGTAGGGGACAGAGGCGGGCGTCGGCTGCTAGATTGCAGTCAGTGACGCCAAAATGGCGGCGGAAGCGTGGGAGCGGCGGCAAACTGTCACCCCATGACCAGAATTCCTCGCTCACTCGCGAGCGTGGCTCCTTCCCTCACACTGCTCTGATACCAGTGAGAACTGGAGATTAGTGTGTGTGAGGGAGAGTGAGACACAGACGCATGGAGCTCCAAGAGAGGCAAGACGCCATGGATCAGGTTTTAGATCAATCGAAGAGGAGCAAGCAACAAGTCACGTGCTACCGAGGGGTTAAGTACAACGAGCAGCGAGCAGCGGGGTGACGAGCGGGCGGACGGCGAGCCCGGCCTCGCTCGCACCCACGTGAAGTGAGACCTGAACCCGGATCTCAACCACTCAATAACTTGCACGACTGCAACCTGTCAAAACCGGACAAAAAACCCGGACATGCACCCCAGTCACACAAGGAATCCTAGTGTCAACGATAAATCAGGTTATGGAGGCACGTGCTAGAGGTCAATCTGACGCAAGCCCTGTGAGTGTGTCTCTGGATGGTCGGCATGCGCATAATCACGAGCCGGCACCACACGAGCGGTGACGTCAGCGCCGGTGTCACTCCAGCATCAATCACCTGCGTCAGTGCGGTGAGTGTGCAGCGAGGCCAGAGGTCACAACAGATCTGTGGGACACATACCAACACTCCCCCA
>SZWC01001773.1:195238-214738 GCA_023375785.1 Penium margaritaceum | reverse complement strand
CCCCCCCCCCCCTCCCCTTCTCCTCCCTCTCCATACCTTGATAGCCTAAGGACTCGTCACTGTCACTTGGCACTAACACCAACAAAGGAGGTAGCATAATACACTACTCTTTTAAGGGAGACTACCAGGGACAGGATGCCACTCATACAGTGTTTCATGAGTGTCTCACCCATCTAAGTTGACAGACCAGGAGTGCACACATTCAGAAAAACTAGTGTCTCCGAGGCACCGAAACATGTCCAGATTTCCCAAGCCCAAAAGAAACACTTCTTCCCTTGACGGGGAACAATCGTGTCTGGGATGCTGTAAATGTGGAATCTGTGGCAGGATGGTGGGGCTGAACCTATTGATAGAGGCTGGGAAGACCAGATACGAATGCTCACCTTGGCTGACCAGCACACAAACCAGGAAAAACTGTAAGTCTTCAAGCTTCTTTCCTAAGCTGAACATGTGAGCCAGTAATGCTGCTTCTGGCTGCACTCTTTTTTCCATCAACTGATGTGTCATGAATTGGAAGAGAGCCAGCCGAAAAGGAAGAGATGAGACTGTGATAGCTAAGGTCCCACAGTCAAAGCGTGTGATACCGTATAGCTGAAGTGCAACGCTTGTAATGCTCTGAGCACACTCAAATGTGTTTGTGACTGTGTCGTCCATGTTTTTCTTCAACACTTGTTCAGCAGTAAAATTATTCAATTGTTTCTTTCTTTGCTGTTTTTTCCTTGCCAAAAGGAGTGCTGAAATCCCATTTCATGTGTAAAAAGCGATACCTGATTGTCCCCACACCAACACTGCATTAGTGGATAAAGTCAAAGTACTTTGTCTACTGCATTGGCTACTTTGACGGGATGGTGGCATGAAAAAAGCACATGTGTGTATTCTTGAAGAAAATCAAAGAATTTGATTCCATGCATCTACAAGTGAACATGTACATAGACGTCCTAGAAGATGATGAGGAGGATTTGGTTGGTTCTAAATGATCAGAGGACAAACAAATGATGAACTCGAAGGACTCAGAGGAAGACTTCGAAGGGGAGGAAAACACCAACACTTCTGCTAGAAGCCGAGACCAGCAGAATTCCTTCCCCACAACAAGAGATCGGAATGAAAAAAAGAGGAAGAGGAAGGTAACTGAATCGAGGTCGTGTTGAAGAACAACTTTGGGATGGGTCTCCAAGTCTCTTATGAGACTCGATAACTCAGCGACGGGTCCCTGAAGTGTCTCAGCTTGATAGTGACAGAAATTCCGATGAAGGTTCAGAGACGATTGCGAGGGGAGAGCTTCCTGCCGTGACCATCTTCTGGAAGCCAAACAGAGGCGTTGCAATCTCACACACACAAGTAAGGCGGATGTCGGCACAAAGACCATGTCAGATCTTAAAGGGGGCAACCTTGCAAGGAAGAGGGCAGTGAGGAACCCTCGGGTCGTAAGGAACCACGTGTAGATGCGAAAGTCGTGGAGGACGTGGTTACGGGAGAGGAGGCCAAGGATTCAGAGGAGGGAGAGGAGGAGGACACTCTTGTAATGGTAGTGCTGTAAAGACGCTTGTTATGGAGGTTGTTCCACCAGTAAGAAAGGCGACTAGCAGTAAAGTCGTGTAGTGCACCAACACCCAGAGGGAAGTTGGGTAGAACAGGCTTGGACGCAATGCGTTTGAGCTCAATGTGAGGGACATGGAGATAGATTTCTGAGAATTTGAGGATTAGGCCAGCCACAATGTGCAGAGATGTAGACAGCTGACCAGGCGCAGCTTTATGAAGATCATGTGAAGACACAGGCTACGTACACAGAATGCATCAGCTGACTCGTCAACTCTCCTGCACATATGGTTGAACTGGACAGTGAGAGCACTTTGGGATGTATGACCTGTGATGGTCTTACGCCGGCGTATGAGAGTGTGTGCGCCAATGGGGTCAGCAAGAGTGCGGCGTGCAGTGTCAGCGTTGTATGTGCCAATGCCGTCAAACAGGTCATCAGGGCCAGCAAGGATCAAAGCATGCACAGCACGAGAAATCTCAGAGGGAGAAGGAGTTAGAGGATGTTTGTGTGGCATAGGGGTCAGCTGGGGAGCAGTATTTCCATAGGATCTCACCTTGCACCAAAGAGCTAAAGTGTTTTTTTTCAGGAGGAGAAGGTGAGCTTCAGTGTGGAGTGTGGTGGTGATGTTTCGAAGTCCTTCTGCCACTTCGGCAGAGGGAGCTGAGACTGTAAGTGGTTGGAGGAGACCTGTCAATGTGGTGATGCTGCAGGGTTACTTGCATTACCTCCCGCAACCGTGGAGCCAGATGTGGTGCCAGCACCCATAGCACCTCCAGCAGCGGCAGCTCACCCAGCACCCCCAGCACCCCCAGCATCCCCGGTATCCAGAGCACCCACGGCAACGGTGAATGACAGAACAGCACACAAACGTTCAATCACTAGCTTAGCAACTGCAGTCGCCATCTCTGCTTTGGCATATACATCATGTTGGAGTTCCTCTTGAAGTCCGCGCCGATATGCATGTGCCTCATGCAAGGCGGCCTGTAAGGCCTCAATGGTAACTGCGTCCTCAGGCATGATGGGAAGTGAGAGGAGGAGAGGAAAGTGGCAGAGAGGTTGATTGAAATGCAAATGCAAGGGGGTGCTCACCACTCTATCATCATGGAAGAAGTGAGAAGAGCGGCAAGAAAATTGCTGCAGCAGATGAGGAGAGCACAGAGATCTAGGCGGACACGGCCACCAAGCCAAGGAGACAAAGAAGCCTAGTCACAGTAGTGCCAGAAATTGCTGCAGCTACATATTTCACAAGCTCTCCCATGCCTGCGTGACATACCAGCGGTCGGGCCTCTCCTCGGGGGGTGAGAATGGCTGTAGCAGTGGAAGTGCGGATGGAGCTGACCGCGCCTGAGATAGAGTCAGCTGCTGTGGCAGCAGCACTGGCAATGGTTGATGATGTAGCAGCCATCTGAACGACAATGTTGGCTACAGTGGCTGCTGGAAGAGAGTGAGAAGTGGAAGCCTCAGAATAGGAGGTAGTGGCCCGCCCAACTGTTGTACTAGTAGGAGCTCAGTTGGCACAGACTGTGGCGGAGAATGTGACGACTGCACCTGCCGCACTGTCCTGAACGGCTCCGGCAAGGCTTAGTGTGTCTGCATGTGCAAGAAGGGGAGCAAATCCTGGTTGCTCACTCTTGCTGGTTTCACTCGCTGATGAGGTATCTGAGGTGCTTTCAGGTGGAGGTTGTGGCACGAGAGACTGCATCCCTGGAGGAGTGTTAGGAAGACAACCAGCAGTGTAGAGCCTCATCACCCCGTTCGCTCACCTTTTAAATCGGACGGATGTTGTCCCTCCAGCACTCGTTTGACAGCATGCGCACCCACAGAGGAACACCGTCGTTGTTCTCGGTGGCCCGGCCCAGCGATCCGCCTGTGGTCGCACCCCTGACTGGATCTCCTGGTGGTCACAGTTGCTGGCAAAGCAGGGTGACACCACTGGAGTGTCGACCACAAGAGCAGGGAAGATAGCAGGAGAGTGTCGCTGCTTGCTGCGGCCACTGCTGTGCCAGTACTTAGATGCTGGAAGTGAGTGAAGATACGGCACTATTCAGCCACAATGAAGGCAGTTACGTCCAGCAGCAGGTAGGGGCTGTTGATGCTCCAGGTGTGGCTGGCGTGGCGGGGAGCTGGTAGATGCTCCTTCGCTTGCCGTCACTGTTGTTCCATAGGGTTGCAGTGACGGAGCTGCGACTTCAGAGTCCGGAGTATATCAGGAGAGATAGGCTGTGTGATGCTGTTGCGGTCGTGGCCGTGGTTGCACACAGCTACCGCCGTGGGAGGGCAGATGCCAGGTGAAGAGAGGCAGCCACAGGAGAGGCTGCTGTGGCGGCAACAGCGGCTGCAGTGGCAGGGGCAGCAGATGCTGCGTTGGACAATGCCGCGGCTGAACCATAGGGTTGTGGCAACAGCACGTGGCACCCTAAGAGTAGGGTGTCCAGATGGAGATGAAGAGGTTTGCGGTGTGCTGCTATTGTGGCCTTTTTTGTGGCTGCACGCAGTCAACGCCGGGTCCCCCAATGAGACGACAGATGCCGCGTGAAGAGGCCGGGGCAGCAGCGGGAGAGGCCGCTGTGGCGGGAGATAAGCTGCTGCTTCAGAAAATGCCTAGAGTTGCGGTGGTGACACCTTGATACTGTGGCAGAGAAAGGTGCAGCAGCAGTGGAGGCAATGCTCCATGAGAAGGTGCTGCTGATAATGCAACGATTGCAAAAAGCAACCGCAGCACTGTGGTAAGGGGCCGAAAGCACGTCCCAAACCAAGGAGATGGGAGACAAGGTAGGGATTGTCCCTCCTGCTCTGATACCAATAGTTATTCTAAGGAACACGTACAAGCATGACATGTCTAGAGAGGGAGGCGTGGGGAGACCCCCATGTGTGACACACCATGGTTCAAATCTTGTGTTACTTTGTAGAATTTCTGAAAACAAAACAGTGACAATTGAGTCAAGGTGAGAGAAAGATAAGGGAAAAGGCTGGTGAGCAGGCCGCTCGGTCGTGCGTGATGCACGCAGAGAGCCTGACGCCACCCCGGGGTCAAGCACGACCTCTCGGGATTAACCAAGGGCAGTTACTAACCGTAGCACAGAATCAATCTGACTAGGTGGTCCCCCTAAGGATCTGCACCGGGCTAGCATAATGAACCTCCCCCAGAAACCCACATGCCACTTGGAGATAGCCCTCACATTCTGAAAAAGGGAAAGAAAAAAAAAAAAGAAGAGTTAAAGCTCCCAACGAGTAAACCCATATGTAAAAAAAACCATGAGAGACAGGTCATGTGGCCGTGGGCCACATCTTGAGGCTGCACTGCTGCTGACAAGTTGCACGAGCTTCACCACGAGTGGTTCCCATCCTTTGGGACAGAGCTCCATTGTAGTCACAGCTCTTAGTCTCCTGTACGGGTATGAGATGTGAGGATGTGGGGCAAGAAAAGAGGGCACTACAGGTGTGGTGGACCACCAACTGTACCACAAACACCAACACCCAGTTACTCGCCAGGGTACTTTACAGTTTTTCTACAGTTGCTAGAGTTTTCTCAGTGGACTGGCTCTTGAGCACAACTTACATGTTTCGCATTGTGTTTTCACCAATTGGTGCAGGACCTGTGCGTGTGACCAGTTGTAGCATCCGGCTCAAGATTCTGTATCTCTAGGTTCAGACGGTGCTGCGTGTTGGTTTTTGCGCATCCTCATTTTGCTCTGTTGTGTCCTCCCGGCTTGTGTACATCGGCGTGTAGATGACTGAATGCGAGATTCGACGCTGCTGGACTGTCGTCCGGTGGAGCCAATGCACACTGAAGCCTACTCGCACTTTGCTGGAGCCTCCTCTCCACGGCGATGTGCTCAGCTCCATCGGCAGACCTCCTTGGCGGCCGGGCCGCCGGCGGTCACTGCCACCAAAGATAATGTCTGCATGCGTATTGTTGAAACTGACTGTATCGTTGCGTCTGCAGTTTCATGCTCTGCCTAGGGTCCATGTCTTGTGTTCCGTGGCACTGTTTGGCATCATGGACCATCGTAGACACTGCCTGGGTTCAGGCAGCCATAACACTTTGCTGCTAATCTTCTAGCTGATTCTGACCGCACGAGTGCGTTTGCAACGTCTGTATTTTGGTATGGTCTAGCCCGGGGTTTGGGCTGTCGGCCGTCTGGCAGGGCTCACCAATGAAACCCTGCCTGCCAGAAAATAGTTCTAAGACTATTTTTTGATTGGCTGGTTTTCTGAGTAACAAGTTCTACAGAGCTCGGGGGGAGCTAGAACTTGGAGGGGTCTCCCATTGTTGCTCATTCTTCATTCCTAATCAGTCACTTTCAGTTTTCAGCTGCTTTCTGGCTCAAACACTGGCGCGCGCGTTTCTGAGTAACAAACCCAGATCTTCCAGACTTAGACTCTAGAACAGAAGACTGAGGGGATAGCAGACTTAAGCAACGAGCGTGGAAGCCCGCACATTGCATCAACAACGCTGCTGTCCCAACCTGCTGCCTATGTTTTCCTTTCTGGTATCAGAGTCAAAGCGTAGCAGCTATAGTAGAAGACTGGCGTACAGGTGCCACATAACGCCGGCGGACCCCTATACGCGCCAGTGCAGAGAAAATGCTGCCGGATTTTTTTCCGGCAGCATTAACCTGCCTAGTGGTGACGCCAAAAATTTTCCCACGGCCACTGGGCCAGGGGAAATGCTGTCGGATGTTTTCCGGAAGGACTCGCTTCGACGCGTGACGCGAGGAGGTGAGCGCCAGGCTGCGTCCGACACCTACGGGCGATGACGCATGTGGTATCAGGAATGCTGTCCTGGCGTGCCCTGAACTGCCTGAGTGTCCACGGCTGCTTAGGTCAAAGAGACTTCCAAGGGAGGTGTGTGCTTTGGGTCGCCACAACACCAAGTGAGCAGAATTCAGGCAGAATACAGATTATGGAAACTGAGAAAGGCTGGGAATCATCATTGGTTAGTTATTTTGGTGAGATTACATCAGATTATTGTAGCCTGTGATCTTAGCTTTCCAACGCATCCAAGCATGCCCAAAACGGAGCAGTAGAACCCCTGCTACGGCCGTTAGAGTAAGACATGGTGGAGCCGAGCCGCCCACCATACCCACGAACGGGAGTGACGGGAGGCGCTTCGACGGTGGCCTGTCGAAGCGCCCTTCCTGTCATCCCAACGTGGGGGGAGGCTCGCCCTGGTCCAGAAGACCATCCACATCCCTTTTGTTCATGGCCCATGTACCCTTGGAGCATATTGAAGTCGAACTTGGATCACTGGTGGTGGAATTAATCCGTCACCAATGACGGAACCCAGATTCCACCCACCTACCACCCGAACTTCGGATGGGGCTAACTTTCTAAACTCTCAACCAAATCAAGCAGCTGAAAGCTCGGAACTGCATGGAAAAATGCAAGGAGTCCAAATCTGCAATCAGATAGGACATCCGACCACTTCCGGGTGGTTGAACCAGGAAAACGGCAAACGGCATCCATGGCAGGGGCACTTTTTAACAATCTCCCCCGTGCACCTTCCATGCCGGATGCCTCATGCTCACTCTCACTTGTCCGCGTCTGCGCCTTCAAGCCCTTCACAGCTTGTCAACCCAAGCCCTGCAAGGCTGATGACATGCCGATCCTGGAGCTCCGCCTTGGTCAAGCAATCCGCGAGCATGTGCTTCGTGCTGCAGCACAACCTGTCCCTTCTCCACCATGTCACGCGCGTAGTGGTAGCGCACGTCCATGTGCTTCGTCATCCTGTGCTGTGTCGGGTTGTTGGTCAGCGAGATGGAGCCGGTGTTGTCTTCATGAACCACTATAGGCTCCTGCTGCGGCACGCCCAGCTCCCCCAGCAATCTGCAGAGCCACACCGCTTCCTTGACCGCCTCGGCCAGAGCGACGTATTCCGCCTCCACTGTGGAGGTGGCAATGCAGTCCTACTTTCTGCTGCACCACGAGACCGCTGCACCTGCGAGAAAGAACACATAGCCAGAAGTGGACTTCCTCTTGTCCACATCGCCGGCGTAGTCGGCGTCAGTGTAGCAGACCAGCCGCAAGGGGTCTGACCTCCCCTTTCCTTCGTACTTCAGGTGCGCATGCCGTGTTGCCTGCAAGTACCGGAGGATGCGCTTCGCCGCCTGCCAGTGTAGTGGCCCAGGATTGGCCACATACCTGCTCACCTGGCCCACCGCGTAGGCCAAGTCCGGCCGAGTCGCCACCATGGCATACATGAGGCTGCCCACCACAGATTGGTAGGGCACCTCCGCCATGTCCTCCTTCTCTTCTTTAGTTTGCGGCGCCATCGCCGCACTCAGCTCACAGCTTGTGGAGAACGGACTACCCACTGGTTTGCAGTCCTCCATGCCGTACCGCTTCAGCACCTCGGCCACGTACTTGGCCTGCCCCAAATCAAGCGTGCGCGCTCTCCGGTTCCGCGTGATGCTCACTCCGAGGTAATACTCCAGCTCCCCCATGTCCGTCATCTTAAATCTGCTGCTCAGCTGCTCCTTGAGCTGTTGCAAAGCCGCCGGATCTGATGAGCACAGGATCAGGTCGTCCACATAGAGTGCGACAATCTGATGGAGTCCCTTGCTGCGCCGCACATACACGCTGTGGTCTGACTCACAGTGCTTGAAGCCGAGCTCCGCCATGTAGCCGTCCATCTGTTGGTACCAGCACCTGGGCGCCTGTTTTAGCCCGTACAAGGCCTTCCGCAGCTTGCACACCTTGCCCTCCGGCGCATCCACCCCCTCCGGCACCTCAAGGTAGATCTCCTTGTCGATGATGTCGTTTAGGAATGCCGTCTTGACATCCATTTGGTGGATCTCCATGTCGTTTGCGGCTGCCACCGCAAGGATCGTCCGGATGCTTGTGAACTTGGCGACGGGTGCGAATGTCTCATCGTAGAGTTCGCCTTTCCGCTGCACGTACCCCTTCGTCACTAGCCGCGCCTTGTATTTCTCCACCTTGCTGTCCTTGGTGAGCTTCACCTTGAACACCCACTTGGAGCTGATCACCTTCGCCCCCTCAGGCTGATCCACTAGCTCCCAAGTGCCGTTCTCAGCAAGGGACGAGAGTTCAGATTTTATTGCTTCACCCCACTGCTGCCCGTCTGGCCGTGCAAGCGCCTCTTGTACAGTTATCGGCTCCTTTGCGGCTGCCATCATGCACCACGCCATGCCGACCCAGCGGCCCGTGCTTGCGTCATACCGTTTCGCCGCATTTCGCCGCCTCCAACTGCGACGCGGCGACCTTGGCGACACTGGCTGCTGGTCCTGCTGCTGCTCTGCTACAACATTGTCCTCGACCTCAGGCTCCCCTGCGTCGACTGCTGCGTCCTGCGCTCCAGCGGCACCTGCACCTGCTGCATTGCCCTGCTGCGCTCCAGCACCGTCATCATCCGAGGACCGGTCATCGACCTCTGCAGCCGTCGGCTCCTCCTCACGCTCAAGGAGTTGGAACCACTCCCCCTTCTTTGGAGAGTGCGCTGCGTCAATGCTGTTGCTGCTGCTGCAGTAGCTCTGCTACTCATCAAACGTGACGTCGCGGCTAGTGATGACGTCCTGCGTCCGTGGATCAAAGAGGCGGCACGCCTTGAGCGCACTCTCGTATCCGACGAACGCGTACGCCTTTGCACGCGGGTCCAGTTTGGAGTCTTTTCTTTGCGCGGCCTGCACCAACGCGTGTGCCTTGCACCCGAAAACCTTCAGGTGCGCCACGCTTGGTTTGCACCCGCTCCAAGCCTCCTGCGGCGTCTTCCAGCCGCCCTTCCCCTTCAGCACTGCTGTTGGACTGAGGTTGGTGATGTAGCACGCCGTACTCACTGCCTCGGCCCACAGGCTCCGTGGCAACTTTGCATCCACGAGCATTGTCCGCGCCATTGTGAGTAGCGTCTGGTTCATATGCTCCGCCACGCCATTAGATTGAGGCGTGTACGGAGTGGTCGACTGCCACTCAATGCCCTGCTCCTTCATCCACCCTCCGCAGCCCACATACTCCCCGCCATTGTCGCTGCGTAGAGCTCTGACCTTGCGGCCAGTCTGCCTCTCCACCGCTGCGACATACTTCTTCAGCCGGTCCAGCACATCGCTCTTCCACTTCATAAAGTAGACGTAGAGTTTTCTGCTGCAATCGTCGATGAAGGTGACGAAGTAACGCGCGCCCCCAACAGACGGCGTCTTGATCGGTCCGCACACATCACTGTGCACAACCTCGAGCAGGTTCTCGGCCCGCCGTTGTCCGTCTTCGAACGGCTTGCGCTTTGCCTTGCCCACGATGCAAGGTTCGCACTTGTGCTCTGCGGAATCTATTGTTGTGTCAGCTGTACCGGTGATGTTGAGGCCGCGAACCATGTCGCGCTTTGCCATCTCTTGCACGACTGCAGGCGACGAGTGCCCCAGCCGCCGATGCCACAGCTGCAGGTCTGCTCCCCCGCCTTTTGCGAGGTTGACGACGCATGCTGGCGGGTCTGCTGCGTCTGATGCCGAGGGGATGACCTTGGTCTCAACGATGTAGAGGCCTCCCTCGCGCTTCGCCTCTAGCACGACCTCGCCGCCGCCGTCCATCCGCACGACTGCACCTTTCCTGCGGAAGAGGACTTCATACCCCTTGTCTGTCAAGCAGCTCACACTCAAAATGTCAGCCAGGCCGGGGACATGTTGCACATTTTGAATCACACATTGCGCCTTTTTACCACCAACCACCACCTCTACGTCCACATCACCTTGGCCGGCCGCAGGTTCGACCTTGTCGTTGGCGGTCACCATGGACTTGGCAGACTTGGTGTAGTTGATGAACCCCACCTTCTCGACTTGGGTATGCTCCTCCGNCCATTGCCTGCATCTTCGTGTCAATCTTCCACCCCACATCATTGCATTGTGAGGCAAGAGACTCGATCTGTTGCATGGCTGAAATGACGTCCTCACCCTCCTCGATCCTCACCGTCAAGAGTCGCTTCATTGCGAAGATCTTGTTGGCTAGGGATGTTGATTGGTGGATGGAGCAGAGCTTCTTCCATGCGTCGGCTGCCAGCTCGCAGCCATGGATATAGCCCCACTGAGATTCATGCAGCGCCGACAATAGGAGCATTAGCGCCTCCGTGTTCTTTCTCGCGAAGGCCGTCTTCTCCTCGTCCGTTGCGCTTGCATCTTGAACCTATGTGCCCTTCATGAGCTCCAACAGTCCCTTGTGCGCGAGGTAGATCTCAAAATGCCACCACCACAGCCCAAAGCCTGGGCCACCCATGTACTTTTGGATGGGCGAGGACTCTGTCTTCTGCGCCATGTTGAACTTCTGCAATGGACAGTCTCAACGTGCGACGGCGAAGTCGCCCGGAGCGACACTCCCGTGCGTTTGCGGAAGCCGTGAACGTCTTGGTAGGCCGGTCAGGGTCGTGGGCCCATAACCCTTTGTCAGGAATGCTGTCCTGGCGTGCCCTGAACTGCCTGAGTGTCCACGGCTGCTTAGGGCAAAGAGAATTCCAAGGGAGGTGTGTGCTTTGGGTCGCCACAACACCAAGTGAGCAGAATTCAGGCAGAATACAGATTGCGGAAACTGAGAAAGGCTGGGAATCATCAATGGTTAGTTATTTTGGTGACATTACATCAGATTATTATAGCCTGTGATCTAAGCTTTTCAACGCATCCAAGCATGCCCAAAACGGAGTAGTAGAGCCCCTGCTACGGCCGTTAGAGTAAGCCATGGTGGAGCCGAGCCGCCCACCATACCCACGAACGGGAGTGACGGGAGGCGCTTTGACGGTGGCCTGTCGAAGCGCCCTTCCTGTCATCCCAACGTGGGGGGAGGCTCGCCCTGGTCCAGAAGACCATCCACATCCCTTTTGTTCATGGCCCATGTGCCCTTGGAGCATATTGAAGTCGAACTTGGATCACTGGTGGTGGAATTAATCCGTCACCAATGACGGAACCCAGATTCCACCCACCTACCACCCGAACTTCNTGATCTAAGCTTTCCAACGCATCCAAGCACGCCCAAAACGGAGCAGTAGAGCCCCTGCTACGGCCGTTAGAGTAAGCCATGGTGGAGCCGAGCCGCCCACCATACCCACGAACGGGAGTGACGGGAGGCGCTTTGACGGTGGCCTGTCGAAGCGCCCTTCCTGTCATCCCAACGTGGGGGGAGGCTCGCCCTGGTCCAGAAGACCATCCACATCCCTTTTGTTCATGGCCCATGTGCCCTTGGAGCATATTGAAGTCGAACTTGGATCACTGGTTGTGGAATTAATCCGTCACCAATGACGGAACCCAGATTCCACCCACCTACCACCCGAACTTCGGATGGGGCTAACTTTCTGAATTCTCAACCAAATTGAGCAACTGAAAGCTCGAAACTGCATGGAAAAATGCAAGGAGTCCAAATCTGCAATCAGATAGACATCCGACCACTCCCCGGTGGTCGAACCAGGAAAACGGCAAACGGCATCCATGGCAGGGGCACTTTTTAACATGTGGCAACGTCACCCAGGTGCAGTGACTGGCACCAGCGAGCAGCAACAATAGCCTGTAGTAGCAACAGCGGCAGGCAACAGCAGCGAGCAATGGCAGTAGCAGCAAGCAGTAGCTACATGCAGCACCAGCAATAACAACAGCAGTAGCAACATCAGTAGCAACAAGCAGCCACAGCGGCAGCAACAGCAGCAGTAGTAGCATCAACAATAGCCGCTGCAGCTGTGCAGCAGTAGCCCCAACAACGGCCGCTACTGACGTTACCATCCAGCCACTAACGTCACTGCTGATGTCATTAACAAAAAACAAGGAAGGGGGGAAAGAAACTCTATACCAGCAACAGCAGTAGATAACGTGGCAGCAGCTGCTGACACCAGCCTTCCTAGGCTAACGTCACTGTTGACATCAGCAACACACAAAAAAAAAACAAAAAAAACAAAGAGACCAAAACCCATGGCTAATTGCCCTAGTGCGGAAGGGTCCTCCTCCATTGGGGGGACCCCTAGGGGGAGTACCCCCCTCCCTCTTCTTACGGCTGCTGCAACAGTAGCAATAGCAGTAGCAACAGCAGCAGCAGCCGAAGCAGGAACAGCAGCAACAACAGTTGTAACAGTAGTAGCAGCAGCAGCAGCAGTAGCAGTAGTAGCAGCAGTAGCCCATAGGTGTTGTTGCTGGCACCTCTGACCCCCTGATTGCCATTCAGCAACAGCTCACCCCCCCATATATGACCAATGGCCTTGCGTGTGAAACTGTGTATCAACAAGTGTATTGGGAAGTGAACAAACTAGTGAACATGGAATGTTAAAAAAACTGCTACATGTCACATAGAGCCCATTAAAACTTTAACTCTATGAAAGGGATGTTCATCTGGGCTTTGCTGACATGGTGTCATGTGGATGTTTTGTGAAAAATGTTTGCGTGCAAAAATACACTTTTTGATACACTGATCATCAAGTGTGTGAATTTAAGGTGATTGACCATAACTCCACCCCCCTGACACAGCAGCTTGTAGTAGTGCATCCACTGGCCTCACAGACTGCCACCAATGCCCGTCCGTACATGTTTTTTCCTCTTGGGTACGCCAGCCCCGCTGTGTCTTCTGCCACGCATAACCTGGCGTAGCGGCAGACTCAGTGCCAGCGGCAGACAATGACTGTCATCCTTGGCCCCACTCTAGGTGCCGGCCGTAGGCAAAAGGACTTTGAGGGGCTGCCCCCGCCGCTTCAGGCTGGCAAACAGTTCCGAAGATGGGAGCTCAGCTTCCGCATCTGGACGCAGAGTGAGGATCTGTGGGCATGTTACACCCTCCCGTACGACTCCACCCAGGCTGACCAGTTGTATGACGCCGGTCGCGCCGTACGCGCCCTTGTCCCCATCGTTCCTCCGGCTTCCCACCTGGCCCTAGAGCCTTTTCTCGGCAACTTTATCACTAGTGGCACCCTAGACCCTACAGCCGTGTGGCACATCCTCACTCATCCCCATCGCTTGTCTAGCGAAATTGAGACCAGTCGTCTGCTGTGGGAGTTCAAATCCCTGCACATGGGGAAGACCGAGACAGTCACCGCATACTGGCAGCGGGCTAAGGACATCCTTCGTCGCCTAGGCACCTCTGCTCCACCTCCTCTGGTCGCGCTCCTCACCATCAAAAGCGGTGTCACTGGCGCGTACGCAGACGCCTTCGTCCACTGCTCCCAAGACGTCCTCTTCACCATGGCGGCCCAGGACACCCTCATGCCCTGGGCATATGAGCTCTTCCTCATGATTGAGGAAGCTCCCCTGGAGTCTCGTCTCCAGCGCATAGAGGCCCTCGCCTCCCCTGCCATCGCTTTCGCGGCCGTTGCTTCCCTTGCAGCTGCTACCTCCACTAGCTCCTCGTCTCCGGGGAAGAAATAGCACCGGTGCAAGAAGGGCAAGGATCAGTAGTAGCAACAGTAGCAGCACGTTTTGGGTCCAGTAGTGGCTCGGTCTGCCACAACTGTGGCCAACCAGGGCACGGGTGGCACACGTGCCCGCTTCTGACGGACGAGGCGCGCGTCATCGCCTCCATCCATCGCCAGCGGGAGCGCCATCTTGCCTCTGCCGCCGCAGCTATCACCGCCCTTGACTCCTCGACCCCGTCTAGCAGCTCCACTCCTCCGACCACGACACGGGTCTTTTCGATGCAGGCTTCTCAACAGTATCATCCGCGGTCGTCGGCGCCCCTGTTCCCTTCACCGGGGCAGTCCTCCTTCTATCCGGGCTCGAGCTCCATCACTCGGCACTCAGTCTACACTCCCAGGCCATCTACGCGTGAGCGTCACCTGCAGCAGTTCATTCTGCTTTAGCTTGGCCTGCCTCGCCCTCCCCCTCACGGAAGTGCGCGTTGCATCACCTCCTACTCGTCCCCATTGTCCAGCATGACTGAGCTTAAGCTGCGGTCGTGTCCTACTTCCTCCTCTCTCTCACCATCTTTTGCGATCTCCTCTGCCCCCTCTGTCCCCCTTCGTGACGACGTCCTGTGGTTTGATGATTGGCAGTCTCGGTTTGCGCCCCCTTCCACCTCCTACGCGTCTCTCACTTGCTGTCATGTGACTGTGAGGAATCTAACGACACCGGTCCATGACTCTGTCGAGACCTGGATCATCGACTCCGGAGCCATGCATCACATGACGGCCTCTCGCGAGGCCTTTAGTATGCTTGGTCCTGTTGGCGATGTATCCGGGGTCGAGATGGGCTTTGGACAGGTGTTACCTGTCAGTGGTATTGGCGTCGTTTGTTTTGTGGTCCTGCCGGTGATTTCTTCTTGACCGATGTCTTCTTTGTCCCGTATCTTGAGCTCAGTCTTCTGTTCGTTACTGTCCTTGAATGCATGAGCATGGACGTTGTACACTCATTTGTGTTGGAATTGTGTCTTTGTGTCCGTCCGGTCTTGTCATTCTGCACGCCATCGCACGTGGCAACCTGTGGCACGTACCCGGACTGTCCTCCTCTCCTTCCGTCCCCTCCTTGTCGTCTGCCACAGGCCATGTGTTTGTCACCAACACGCTCTTTTCACAGGACACCCACCTCTTGCACCGCCGCCTTTGCTACGTCCACATTGCTGCCGTGGATAGTATCCTCTGCACCCAGCCGACCAAGGGCCTTGACCCGAAGACTTTCCCTCTCTCGTGCCCCACCGAGTGTATTGATTGTTCTCAGGGCAAGATGCATCGGTCCGCATACCCTCTGTCCTCCTCCCGTGCATCCGCCCCTCTAGACCTGGTCCATTCCGATGTCATGGGTCCTCTCCCTACCAAGTCTGCCGGAGAGCACGCCTGCTATGTCCTCATCCTTACGGACGACTACTCTCGCTACCGCTGGGTCTTCTGCCTTCGGCAAAAAAGTGATGTCGCTCATGCCATTCAGGATTGGCTTGTCCGTGTAGAGTGCGAGTGTGGTCGATCTCTTTGCTACTTTTGCTCGGATCGCAGTGGTGAGTACATGCGTGAGACCACAATTTTTCTCGCCTCCCCCGGTATCCACCACGAGACCTCCGCGCCCTACACGCCTACCCAGAACGGCATCTGCAAATAGTGGAACCGTACCATGGCTGACGCCGTCCGCACCATGCGGGTTGCGTCTAGCCTCTCCGATGGCTTCTATTTTGAAGCCATGGTTTACATGACGTGGGTCTAGAACCGGATTCCCAACGGACCCCTTCCTTGCCAGTCCACGCCGTACCAGCACTGGTGCGATCAGTGAGCTGACCTCCGCCCTGCTCGGGTCTGGGGCCGCGTGGCCATTGTGTGGCTGCCCGTCCCCCAGTAGGGCGGCAAGCTCGCCCCCCATGAACGTCCTTGTACCTTTCTCCGTGTCTCTTGTCAGTCCAAGTCTTGACGCTTTTGGGATCCCTCCCAGCACTGCATCGTCCAGACCCGCGATGCCCTTTTCTTTGAGAAGCTGGCTTAGAGGGAGTGAGGCCGTGCAGACGCGCCCCAATCCTGTCCACTGGTTTCTCTGGGCCAACTACCCCAGTTGCGTCCACTGGTCCCTCCAGACCAGCCGCCCCAGTCGCACCCGCCGGCCCCTCCGGGCCGACGGCCCTAGTGGCGTTTGCTGGCCCCTCCGGGCCAGCAGCCCCAGTCGCGTCCGCTGGTCCCTCCGGGCCAGTAACCTTGTCCGCCTCCATCGGCCCATCAGACTTAGTGCCATCTCATGCCCTGTCGCGTTACATGCGTGGCCCAGGCGGCACCCTCCGACCCAGACCGTCACTGAGTGCGCAGACCGCAATACCTCGCCCAGTGGTGTCTCGGCCCCCAGTCGCTCCACGTGTCTCTTCCACTCCTATGGTCGTGTGTGGGGACCTTGGCACCAAGACCCTCAGTCTGACCACTTCAACTATCATTGCAGACCTTCACACAGGCTCTGCAATGGGCTACGCCGTGCTTCATCATGAGCATCGAGATGCTGCCATGGTTGCACTCGCACGCATCCCACTTGGAGCTCGAGATGCACACGCTCTTTCAGTCCACTCCATAGCACACCTGGAGGGCTCAGCCACCCTGCACAAGGCTCGAGCCTCTCCTGAGATTGCACACTGGGATGCTGCCTGTGCTACCAAGCTCGGTGCTATCCGGAAGCACCACGTGTATGACCTCGTCGACCTCACTCCAAGTTGGAAGGCCATCGGTGCCGAGTGGGTGTTTTGGCGTAAATGGAAGCCCGACGGGTCCTTGGGAAAGTACAAGGCCCACCTCACAGCCAAGGGGTTTGCTCAGATCCCTAGGGCCGATTACGACCAGATCTTTGCCCTAGTTGGCCGGTTCTCCATGAGTCGGGTACTCGTGAGCCTAGTTGCCCAGAATGGGTAGGAGGTGCATCAAATTGATGTGAGCAACGCCTTCCTCCATGGTTCATTGGAGGGTGAGGAGCTCTACATGGTGCAGCCTCCAGGCTTTGACGAAGGCACTGGGAGAGTCTGGCGGCTACGAAAGAACCTCTATGGCGTGAAGAAGTTGCCTTGGTGCTAGAACCATGAGATCATCAGCACGCTCCTTTGCGGCGGTCTCCAGCACAACACCCCGAAGACCGCACTGTTCGTTCGTCCGCGAGGCCGGACCCTCGCCGCTGTCCTGGTCTACGTCGACAATCTTCTCATTGTGTCGCCTGACATGGTTGCCATCCAGCGTGTCAAGGATCTGCACTGGACCACCTACCAGATGAAGGATCTTGGTTCTGCCCGAGTCTTCATGGGCATGGAGCTCGAGCATGATCGCTCCCAGGGCATCCTACATGTCCACCAGGCTGCCTATGTGTAGACTATGTCCGCTCGCTTTGCCAAGGACCTGCTCCTCGTGCCGAGCGCATCTTCACCCATGTCACTTGATGGCCAGGTGAAGCTGAAGAGTCCCGATCTAGCCGTTGTGGGGGAGCCATTTAACGTGACCGCGTACTTGCGAGTCATCGGCTCACTGATGTTCCTGGCGACGACAACGCGCCCACACATCGCGTTCGCTGTCAACCTCCTGGCTTAGTTTTCTTAGGAGCAAAGGTATCTCCATGTTGAGGCCGCAATCCGAGTACTGCGTTATGTCATCCCGACTCCTGGACGACATCTTATGTTCTGCCGCCAGCCGTCTGTGGTCGCAATTGGCTACATCGATAGTGACTAGGCCGATAGTCTAGATGGTAAGAGTCAAACAGACTGGATCTTGCTGGTCGGTGGCACGGCTGTGTCCTGTCGCAGTGGCAAGCAAGGGTGCATTGAACGCAGCACCGCTAAGGCTGAGTACGTGGCCCTTGGCTCAGGCGCGTCTGAGAGTGTGCGAATGCGTCGTCTGTTGTCTAAGTTACGTCACTCCGTCGCATTCATCACGTTGCATTGTGACAATGAGAGTGCCATGACCATCGCCATCAATGACGGCGTGCATCATACACGCACAAATCACATCAATGTTAAGTATCACTATGTGCGTTCGCTGTTGCATGACGGCAACATCACCATTGTATGGATTGAGACAGCACGGCAGCTGGCATACTTCTTTACCAAGGTATTGAAGCGCGACTCGTTCAAGAAGGCTGTCATTTTGGTCGGTGTGCATACGTGAGTTGCACTCTATGTCCCTCCTTGCGTCTCTACATGCTTTGGGGGAGTCGGACTGTTGACAGTGTCTCTGCCCGCCCATGTGCACTACGCTTGTGAGTCATGGGGGAGTGTTGGTATTGGCGCATCCTCATTGTGCTCTGTTGTGTCCTCCTGGCTTGTGTACATCGGTGTGTAGATGACTGACAGCGAGATTCGACGCTGCTGGAGTGTCGTCTGGTGGAGCCGACGCATGTTGAAGCCTACTCACACTTCGCTGGAGCCTCCTCTCCATGACGACGTGCTTAGCTCCATCGACAGGCCTCCTCGGCGATCGGGCCGCCGGCGGTCACTGCCATCGCCGATATTGTCTGCATACGTCAGTCGCTAGAACTTACTATATCATTGTGTCTACAGTGTCATGCTCTGCCTAGAGTCCATGTCTTGTGTTTCGTGGCACTGTTTGGCATCAAAGACCATCGTAGGCATTGCCTGGGTTCGGGCGGACATAACTCTTTGCTGCTATTTTTCTAGCTAATTCTGACTGCAGGATTGCGTTTGCAGCCTCCGTATTTTCGTATGGTCCAGTTTTTAGGCAAAATGAACGACGCCCGGGTTTTGGGATGTCAGGCGTCTAGCAGGGCTCACCGAGAAAACCCAGCTTGCCAGAAAATAGGTCTAGGATAATTTTCTGACCGGCTGGTTAGCTGAGTAACAAGTTCTATAGAGCTAGAGGAGAGCTAGAACTTGGAGGGGTCTCCCATTGTTGCTCATTCTTCATTCCTAATCAGTCAGTTTCAGTTTTCAGCTGCTTTCTGGTACTAACACCGGCGCACGCGTTTCCGAGTAACAAACCCAAAGCTTCCAGGCTTAGACTCTAAAGCAGCAGACTGAGGGGGCAGCAGACGAGACTGCCAATCGTCAAGCCACGCAATGTCATCAAGGAGTGGGGTGGAGGAGACCACAGGAGACGACAAGACAGATGAAGAGACGGGACAGGACCGCAGCTCAGACTGAGTCAATCAGGGCTGTGCAGGAGGGCAAGAAGTGACGCAACTCGCACTCCCCTGGGGAGGAGGGCGAGGCAAGCCAAGCTGGAGCGCGATGTACTGCTCTAGCTGACGCTCACGGGAGGATGGCCCGGGAGTGTAGGCCGAGTACGGAGTCACAGCGCCGGAGCCTGGGTAGTAAGAGGACTGGGCCGGCGAAGGAAACGGAAGCGCCGATGGCTGGGAGTAGTACTGCTGCTGCGGGGGCGTCTGCAAGACAGGCGAAACTGTCGGAGCGGCCGAGCTGCTGGACGAGGTCGGAGTGTCAGCAGTAGCGACGGCGGCAGAGGCGAGACGGTGCTCCCGCTGGCGTCGCAGGGTGGCGATGACGCGGGCCTCGTCCGTC
Source organism: Penium margaritaceum (assembly GCA_023375785.1). Classification (NCBI taxonomy): domain Eukaryota; kingdom Viridiplantae; phylum Streptophyta; class Zygnematophyceae; order Desmidiales; family Peniaceae; genus Penium; species Penium margaritaceum. The sequence continues at coordinate 195,330 of SZWC01001773.1, read as the reverse complement.
GGCAGAGGGCATGTGTACCACCCGTGTCCAGGCCGACCGCAGTTGTGGCAGACCGCGCCACCACCGCTGGATCCGGTCGACGACTGCTGCTG
>SZWC01001773.1:172340-188474 GCA_023375785.1 Penium margaritaceum | reverse complement strand
GCGGGCTGACGAACAGTGCAGGGTCGGTGGTGCTGTGCTTGAGGCCGCCATAGAGAAGCGTACTGTTGATCTCCTGGTTCCAGCACCGAGACGACTGCTTCAGGCCATAGAGGGCCTTCCGCAGCCGCCAAACTCTCCCAGTGCCGTCGTCGAAGCCTGGGGGCTGCGTCATGTAGAGCTCCTCACCCTCCAGTGAGCCATGGAGGAATGTGTTGCTCACGTCCATCTGATGCAGCTCCCACCTGTGCAGGGCAACCAGGCTGAAGAGCGCCCGGCTAGTGGAGAACCGGCCAACTGGGGCGAAGATCTGGTCGTAATCGACCCCAAGGACCTGAGCAAATCCCTTTGCTGTGAGACGAGCCTTGTACTTGTCCAAGGATCCGTCAGGCTTCCACTTACGCCGAAAGACCCACTTGGTACCAATGGCCTTCCGACCTCGAGGGAGGTCGATGAGGTCATACACGTGGTGCTGTCGGATAGCAACGAGCTCCTCGGCACAGGTAGTATCCCAGTGTGCGGCCTCAGGGGAGGCTTGAGCCTCGCGTAGGGTGGAAGGGTCCTCTGGGCGCGCTGTGGACCGGACAAAGAGGACGTGTGTATCACGAGCCCCAGGTGGGATGCGTGCGAGTGCAGCCACAACAGCATGCCGATGCTTGTCATGAAGCATGGCGTACCCCAATGCATAGCCCGGGTGAAGGTCTGCGATGATGGCAGAAGTGGTTAGGCCGAGAGCCTTTGTGCCAGGGTCCCCACTCACGACCGTGGGAGTGGAGGAGACACGTGGAGCCACAGGGGGTCGAGGTGCCACGGGACGGGGAGCGACCATCTACGTGCTCACTGTCGGCCGAGGTCGGAGGCTGCCGCCTGGGCCACGTGTGTAGCGCGGTCGGGCAGAAGATGGTGCTGAGTCCGACGGTCCGACGGAAGCGGACTGGGCTACTGGTCTAGAGGAGCCAGCAGACGCAACATGCGCTGCTGGGCCACAGGGGCCAGCAGACACAGCTGGGGCTGCCGACCCGGAGGGGCGAGCAGACACGACTGGGGCTGCTGGCCCGGAGGGTCGAGCGGATGCGACTGGGGCAACTGGCCCGGAGGGGCCAGCGGACGCGACTGGGACCGTCGGCCCGGAGGGGCCATCGGAAGCGACTGGGGCTGCCGGCCCGGAGGGGCCAACGGACACGACTGGATCTGCCGGCCCGGAGGGGCCAGTAGACACGACTGGGACAGCTGGCTCGGAGGGGCCAGCGGACGTGATTGGGGCTGCCGACCCGGAGGGGCCAGCGGACGCGACTGGGACTGCCGGCCCGGAGGGGCCAGCGGACGCGACTGGGGCTGCCGGCTCGGAGGGGCCACTGGACGCGACTGGGGCTGCCGGCCCGGAGGGGCCAGCGGACGCGACTGGGGCTGCCGGCCCGGAGGGGCCAGTAGACGCGACTAGAGCAGCTGGCTCGGAGGGGCCTGCGGACGCGACCGGGGCTACCGGCTCAGAGGGACGGAGTGATGTGTCACCTGGAAGTGACAGGACAGAGGACGGAATCACCCCTTCCCCACACGACGGGAGGGACACGGACGAGCCGGAGCGGATGAGGTCACAGGGAAACAGGTCCTCAAAGAAGAGGGCATCGCGGGACTCGACAATGCAGTGTCGGGATGGGTCCCAGAAGCGCCAGGCCTTGGACTGATGAGACACGCCAAGAAAGGTGTAGGGGCGTCCGCGAGGGGCGAGCTTGCCACCCTTCTGGGGGGCGGGCAGCCACACAACGGCTACGCAGTCCCAGACGCGAGCCGGGCGGAGGTCAGCACGCCGACCGCACCAGTGCTGATAGGGCATGGACTGGCGAGGAAGTGGACTGTGGGGAACTCGGTTCCAGACCCGGGTCATGTAGGCCATGGCTTCAAAATAGAAGCCATCAGAGAGACCGGACTCGACCCGCATGGTGCGGACGGCGTCGGCCATGGTACGGTTCCACCGCTCGGAGACGCCATTCTGGGCGGGTGTGTAGGGCGCAGACGTCTCATGGCGGATACCACGGGAGGCGAGAAACGTCGTGGCCTCACCCAGGTACTCACCACCGCGATTGGAGAGAAAGCGGCGAAGGGGGTGGCCACACTCGCGCTCCGCGAGGACAAGCCAGTCCTGAATGATTCGGGCGACATCGCTCTTCTGCCGGAGGCAGAAGACCCAACGGTAGCAAGAGTAGTCGTCCGTAAGAGTGAGGACATAGCGGCCATGCTCACCGACGGACTCGGTGGGGAGAGGATCCATGACCTCCGAGTGGACAAGGTCAAGGGGGGCGGACGCACGAGAGGAAGATAGGGGGTACGTGGACTGGTGCATCTTCCCCTGAGCGTAGTCAATGCACTCAGTGGGGCACGGGAGAGGGAAAGTCTCCGGATCAAGGCCCTTGGCCGGCTGGGTGCGGAGCATGCTTTCTACTGCGGCAGAGTGAACGTGGCAAAGGCGGCGGTGCAAGAGGCGGGTGTGCTGAGGAGAAAGCTTCCTGGTAACTAACACATGGCTAGTCGTAGCCGACGGGGAGGAGACGGGAGGGGAGGAGGAGAGGCGGGGAACGTGCCACAAGTTGCCACAGGCGTTGGCGTGCAGTACGACAAGATCCGACAGACGGAACGACACAGTGCTGACACCACGTGAGTGCACAAAGTCCATGCTCATACGGTCAAGGGTAGTCACGGACAGGAGGCTGAGCTCGAGACCAGGGACGAAGAGAACATCGGTCAAAAAGACATCACCGGCCGGACAACGGAAACAAACCACGTCTACCCCACGGACAGGCAACACCTGTCCGGAGCCCGTCCGAACACCGGAGACATCGTCGACGGGACCGAGCATACTGAAGGCCTTGCGAGAGGCCGTCATGTGATGCGTGGCCCCGGAGTCGATGATCCAGGTCTCAGCAGGGTCCTGGACAGGGGTCGCCAGATCAGTCACGGTCACATGGCAGCAAGCGAGGGACGCGGACACGGTGGAAGGAGGCGCGAAACGAGACTGCCGGTCATCAAGCCATGCAATGTCGTCAAGGAGTGGGGTGGGGGAGATCACGGGAGACGACGAGACAGACGAGGGAACGGGACACGACCGCAGCTCAGTCTCAGTCATGCAGGGATGGGCCGGAGGGAAGGAGGTGACGCAACTCGTATTTCCCTGGGGAGGAGGGCGAGGGAGGCCAAGCTGGAACGCGATGAACTACTCTAGCTGACACTGTCGGGATGACGGCCCAGGAGTGGAGACAAAATGCTGAGTGACGGCGCCGGAGCCCGGGTAGTAGGAGGGCCGGCGAAGGAAGCGAAGGTGCCGACGGCTGAGGGTAGTACTGCTGCGGGTAGTGCTGCGGGTGCGGGTGTGTGCACGACAGGCGAAGCTGTCGGAGTGGCAGAGCTGCTGGACGAGGTCGGAGTGGCAGGACCAGCAGTAACGATGACGGCAGAGGCAAGGCGGCGCTCCCGCTGGCGTCGCATGGTGGCAATGACGCGGGCCTCGTCCGTCGGGAGAGGGCACGTGTACCACCCGCGCCCAAGCTAGCGACAGTTGTGGCAGACCGAGCCGCTACCGCTGGAATCAGTCGATGACTGCTGCTGCTACTGTTGCGATGGACCCTTGCCCTTCTTGTTCCGGCTTTTCTTCTTCTTCCTCGAGGGCGATGGGGTAGCTGCGACGGGGTAGGCAACGGCCACGGAGGCAACGGCAGGGGCAGCGACGGCAGGGGATGCAAGGGCCTCCGCGTAATGGAGCTGGGACTCCTGGCAAGCTTCCTCAATACGGAGGAAGAGCTCATATGCCCAGGGCATGAGAGTGCCCTGGGCCTCCATGGTGGAGAGTACGTCCTGAGGGTAGTGGACGAAGATGTCCACGTATGCGCTGGTGGCGCCGCGCTTGATGGTGAGAAGCGCGGACAGAGGGGGCTGAGTAGATTTGCCGAGTCGACGGAGGATGTCCTCCGCCCGCTGCCAGTAGGCACTGACCGTCTCGGTCTCCCCCATGTGCAGGGAGTTGAACTCCTGGAGCAGACGGCTGATCTCAGCGTCGTTGGACAGGCGATGGAGTCTGGTGAGGATCATCTGTGAGAGTGGGTGCTCTCTAGAGATTCAGCCTTGGTGTGTGGAGAGCACAGTCGCAGCGGAAAGATAGACTTGGAGATTTTAGGAAGCCAGAGCTGGAAAATACAGGTTAATCAGATTGAACTGAGTACAGGGTATTTATACTGTCCGGCTGGCTAGCCCAGGCCTCACCCTACTGCTTTCCTAGCTTGCTACGACAAGCTACTTGCACCTGAACTCGGTGCTCTGCTTGCACCTAAACCTGGTGCTCTACTTGCACCTAATGTTTAGTGCGAGAAGTCCCCGGCCGTCGATCGCCGAGATCGACGGTCGATCTTGTCTTTCGGCGAGCCGCCTCGTTGCTCCCGTATGCCTCCCGGCGGTGGGTGTGGTCACCGTGTTGCGCACGCCACCGGGAGTGCTGCGACCGTCGCACGGTTGCAGCCACCGTTCTGCTGTCGCCGTTGACCGCGGTTGTTGCCGGGAGCTCCCGTCGGCGCACTCCCCTCGGCGGATAGCGTATCCGTTACGCTATTTGCCGAGGGGGCGAAATCCACCCTCGCGTGGCGGTTACGGAACGCCGCGTGGGGGTTGCGTGCGAAACAGCCCCCTAGTGCCAGCGTGACCCCCACGCCGGCGCTTGCTCACGCGCTCGCTCGCTCCTCCTCCTCCTCGCATCGGCGGTCGAGCGGAGGTGAGCTCGACCGTGACGTGGATTTCCGAAAATAAAAAAAAAACCTGCATGCCCCCAATACTCGGACGAGGCCCCGAGTATGCCAGAAAAAAGGGGCACCTCGTTACATTCACCCCTCCCGTCGGAGGCGTGACGTCCCGGCGCGCCTGAGATACTCTTGGAGAACAGTGTTGGTACCCCCGACATGGAAGTTGGCCTCTGGCTCCCAAGAGTTATGCTCCGCCGGGTACCCCTTCCACTGCACAAGAAACTCACGCCGTCGTCCCCTCTGGCGGTCCGCCAGGATCTTCTCCACCTCAAACTCCTCACTTCCCTCAACCTGGACAGTAGGAGGTGGAGCTGTCCCGCGACCCTGGAAGAAGGTGTTGGGGTCGCGATAGGCGCGAAAGAGGGAGATGTGGAATACCCGATGAATGGTGTAGTGAGCTGGCAGCTCCAGCTTGTATGAAACGGCCGACCCCTTCTCTACAATGCGGAACGGACCCACCCATCGCGGCTTGAGTTTGGGACTCCCAACTCCCATCAGCTGCAGGTTAGCAGAGTTCAGCATCACTTGATCTCCCACTTGGAACTCCTCCGTAGAGCGATGCTTATCAGCCTGCTGCTTCTGCTGCTTTTGTGCCTTCAACAGCCGTTGCCGCACCACGTCCCAAGTGGTGGCAAACCCTTCAGCAATCTGCTGCACAGCCGGAAGAGATGTTGCCGTAGCAAGGGTGGCTGGGCTCAGTGGCTGGTGGCCATAGACCACCTCAAACGGTGACTTTCCTGTTGATGCTGACACCGCTGAGTTGTAGGCAAATTCTGCCACTCCGAGCTTCTCCTCCCAACCCTCTCCATCCGGTGGGACCATGCTCCNCGGCACTCCATGCAGCTTGATGACATGATTGAGGAGGAGTTGAGCTGTCCCGGCAGCTGTGATGCTCTCAGGACATGCGATGAAGTGTGCCATCTTGGAGAACCGGTCCACCACCACCAACACCGTGTTGTTGCCTTGCTGCGTCACAGGCAACCCGCCAATAAAGTCGAGCGAGATGTCTGTCCATGGCCTCTCTGATACAGGCAATGGCTGCAGCTCCCCTGGTGGCTTGGTCCTCCGCGCCTTGATGCGTTGGCACACATCGCAGCTGCTCACAAACCTCTTGCAATCAGTCGCCATTGACGACCACCAATATTGGCGTGCCAAGGCTTTGAGCGTCTTGTTGAAGCCGAAGTGACCCGAGTAGTGGGTGTCATGCGCCTCCTCCAGCAATAACTGCTTCAATGGCGCATAGTCCGGCACGACAATCCTCCGCTCCTGACCCCTTCGCCAATACACTCCATCCCACGTGGCGTCTTTCAGCTTACCACCCGTGAACTCACTGTCCACGCCATAGCCGTGCTTGAACAGGCTATGCATGACTTGAGATCCCATCAGCACTGAGATGGCATTGAGGCTCAAGTCCGGCCTCCGCGACAGAGGATGTGCCGGGTTCACCTTCCCAGGCTTGTACTGGATCTCGTAGTCAAAACTCCCCTCAAGAAACTCCATCCATCGAGTTTGTCGGCGACTGAGGTTCGGTTACGTCTTCAAGTACTTCAGGGCGTAATGGTCCGTGAAGACCACACAGCGCCGCGACTCGAGGTAGCACCTCCAGTCCTTGAACGCATGGATCACCGCCAGCATCTCCTTTTCATGGATTGCGTAGTTCAGCTCCGCACCTCGCAACTTGCGAGACGCATACGCAATCGGCTGTGGCCCCTTCCCGTGATCCTGCATCAGCACCGCCCCAATGGCATAGTCGCTTGCGTCCGTCGCCATGACGTACTCCTTGGATGAATCTGGATGCACCAGGACCGGAGCGTCACACATTGCAGTCTTGAGCTCCTCGAAGCTCTCCTGCTCTTGATTGCCCCATTCCCACTGGTGATCCTTCCTCAGCAGCTGAGTCAGTGGCGCACCCTTCTTTGCGTACCCCCGGATGAATTTCCGGTAGTAGTTGACAAATCCCAGAAACACCTGGATGTCACTTACGCACTTTAGTGTCGGCCACTGCTTCACTGCTTCCACCTGTTTTGGGTCCATGCGGAGACCCTTGCCGCTGACGATGTGCCCAAGGAACTCCACCTCCCTTTTCTCGAACTCACACTTGGAGAGCTTTGCAAACAACTTCTCTCCCCGAAGAATTTCCAATACCTGCCGAAGATGTTGTTGATGCTCTTCCAGAGTTCGGGAGTAGATTAGGATGTCGTCGAGGAACACCACCACGAACTGGTCCAAGTGAGGGTGGATGATCCTGTTCATGTGGCTCATGAACGTTGCAGGAGCGTTGGTCAACCCAAACGGCATCACGAGGTACTCGAAATGACCGTACCGCATCCGGAACGCCGTCTTCTCTACATCCTACTCCGCAATCCGGATCTGATGGTACCCCGAGCGCAAGTCGATCTTGCTGAAGAACTGCGCTCCCCTCAGCTGGTCAAACAGCTCCTCGACCCTTGGCAGCGGGTACCGGTTCTTGATGGTTACGTTGTTTAGTGCGCGATAGTCCACGCACATCCACAGCTCCCCTGTCTTTTTCTTCACAAAGAGGACCGGTGCAGCGTAAGGTGACACCGACGGTCTGATGAACCCCTGCTCCGTTAGCTCCTCCAACTGCTTCTTCAGCTCACCCAGCTCATTATTGCTCATGTGATAAGCAGCTCGTACCGTTGGAGTTGCTCCCAGAACCAGATCAATTTTGTGGTCGATGTCCCGCTTCGGTGGTAAACCTTTTGGCAGCTCAGTAGGAAACACGTCATTGTAGCTGTCTAACACTCCCTGGACGCCTTCCGACAGCTCTGCTATAGGTGCTTTCTGCTGCTCTTCCTCCGGTTGCTTTGTCTCTACTGCCAACACTTCCACCTCTTCAGCTGCTGCCTTTTGCCGCATCCTCACAAGGTACACTTGATCCCCCTTGCGCTGACAGCGCTTCAGCTGCACGTAACTCAACTGCGGCACCTTGCCTGCCTTGGAGTCCTTCTCCTCTGCCCATAACGGCAAAATAATTTGCTCTCCGCATTTCTTCACTTTCACCTGGCTGCGCACCCAATCCACAGCACGATTCCACCGGTGCAGCCAGTCACGCCCCAAAATGGCATCGTAGGTGTCCATCGGGCACGTGCAAAAGTTCACATCGCACGACAGCTTGCCCAGACGGATCCTTAGAGGCTTCATAGGCAGTCCGCACTCCAGCTCCCCTTGCACCAACTTGGCCGTAGTTGGCTTCCCGGGTAGCCGTGCAAGCCCCAACCTCTTTGCAAGCTCGTCGCTGAAAAATGAGTGCGACGCGCCGCAATCCAGTAACGCTTTAATCTGCCGGCGAGTATGGCGTCCCTCACCGTCCGCAGAACCAGCCGATAAGATTTCGGCTTTCAGGAGGATCCCTAGAACGCTCCCGCTTCCTTCGCTCCGCAGCAATACACTTGGCAGCTCCCTAGTTGTCGAAGGACTGTCGGGGCTGGTGTTCGCTGATGCGGACGAAGCTTTCCCAGCAGATGGCCACCCGCCACTCACTGCTGGTTGCCGTTTCCCTGATGCTTCTTCTTGCAGTCCTTCTTGTGGTGCCCAGGCTTCCCGCAGATCCAGCAGTTCCCACCACGCAGCTTGCTCTGCTGCTGGCTTCCTTGCACTGCGTCAATCGCCATGGGGTCAGCTTGTTGGTGCTGTGCTCGACGCTGAAAATTCTCTTGCTTCTCACAGAAACCCCCCTCGATGGTAGCGTAGCGCGTCAACGCGCTCAGCAGTGGCTACCATCGCCTGGAACTCCGTGATGCCACTTAGTGCCAGCGTGTGCTGAATCTCTGCCTTCAAGCCGTCGTGGTACTTGTCTGCCATCTCCGGCTCGCTCATGTCGTCGATCTCCGAGTACAACGCCAAGAAACGGCGTGTGTACTCCTGCACCAAGCCGATCTGCTTCAGCTGCTTTAGCTTGTTGCGCGCGACCATGGAGGCGTTCACGAGATCAAATCGATCTCTGATGGCTTGCTCAAACTGCTCCCATGTCGTCGGCACGCGAACTTCAGCTTGCCCCGCGCCTGGCTGCCACAACACGGCATGTTGCACAGCTGCGTTCCCACCTCCACCTCGAGTGGCCAGCATATTCAGCTGCTTCCACCACTCCAATGCTGCTCCGCGTAGCAGTGTCACCGCGAATGACACTCGCACACCATCGTCCTCTGGAGGGTGACCCAGAGCCCCAAAGTAGCTGTTCATTGCGAACAACCAGGTCCAAACGCTTGCTCCCTTGACAGAGGGATTAAACGCTTCCGGAGCCTTTGGCTTTGGTCTCGGCGGACTCCTTGACCGGGCCGCCCCAACCTGTCCAGCGCCAGTCCCGTCCCGTAGGTCAGCCATCTGCCGATTGAGTCGCTCATTCTCCAGCTTGAGGGCTCTTAGCTGCTCTACAATCTGCTGTAGGGCCTGCTCCATGGCTCTAGATAAATTTTAGCCACTGGAGATCCTTCGAAAAAATTTGGCAGCATTTCGGCAGCGATCGAAAAATTTTCCGGCAGCAATTCGGCAGTCCGGGACAAAAATCTGAGGTCTTCGAAGTGCGTGGGAGTCACCCGTCGTCTCTCGCGCGCGCACGGTAGGCCGTTAGGACGCTCTGGAAATGTAGAAAATTTTCCAAAGGTTGGCTCGTGCGTTGGCTTCGAAGTCTGGTCCAACAATCTCCCTCTCGATCAGCCTCGACGTTGTCCGGCGTAGTCCGTGCCTTCGCTCCTTGAAGTTTCGCGAGCTCCGGCAGCGCTTCCGCCCAACGTGTGGCTCTGGCTGTGATACCAGATGTGAGAGTGGGTGCTCTCTAGAGATTTAGCCTTGGTGTGTGGAGAGCACAGTCGCAGCGGAAAGATAGACTTGGAGATTTTAGGAAGCCAGAGCTGGAAAATACAGGTTAATCAGATTGAACTGAGTACAGGGTATTTATACTGTCCGGCTGGCTAGCCCAGGCCTCACCCTACTGCTTTCCTTGCTTGCTACGACAAGCTACTTGCACCTGAACTCGGTGCTCTGCTTGCACCTGAACCTGGTGCTCTACTTGCACCTAATGTTTAGTGCGAGAAGTCCCCGGCCGTCGATCGCCGAGATCGACGGTCGATCTTGTCTTTCGGGGAGCCGCCTCGTTGCTCCCGTATGCCTCCCGGCGGTGGGTGTGGTCACCGTGTTGCGCACGCCACCGGGAGTACTGCGACCGTCGCACAGTCGCATCCACCGTTCTGCTGTCGCCGTTGACCGCGGTTGTTGCCGGGAGCTCCCGTCGGTGCACTCCCCTTGGCGGATAGCGTATCCGTTACGCTATTCGACGAGGGGGCAAAATCCACCCTCGCGTGGCGGTTACGGAACGCCGCGTGGGGGTTGCGTGCGAAACAGCCCCCTAGTGCCGGCGTGACCCCCACGCCGGCGCTCGCTCACGCGCTCGCTCGCTCCTCCTCCTCCTCGCATCGACGGTTGAGCAGAGGTGAGCTCGACCGTAACGTGGATTTCCGAAAATTGGAAAAAACCCTGCATGCCTCCAATACTCGGACGAGGCCCCGAGTATGCCAGAAAAAAGGGGCACCTCGTTACATCGAAGGCGGTGGATGTGGTCACCATGTTGCGCACGCCACCGGAAGTGTTGCGACCGTCGCGCGGTCGCAGCCACCGTTTTTGCTGCCCCCGTTGACCGCGGCTGTTGCCAGGAGCCGTCCGTCAAAACAACCCCTCAGCAGGTATCGTCGCCGTTACGCTACCCGTCGAGATGTGAGAGTGGGTGCTCTCTAGAGATTTAGCCTTGGTGTGTGGAGAGCACAGTCGCAGCAGAAAGATAGACTTGGAGATTTTAGGAAGCCAGAGCTGGAAAATACAGGTTAATCAGATTGAACTGAGTACAGGGTATTTATACTGTCCGGCTGGCTAGCCCAGGCCTCAGCCTACTGCTGTCCTAGCTTGCTACAACAAGCTACTTGCACCTAAACCTGGTGCTCTGCTTGCACCTCAAGCTGGTGCTCTACTTGCACCTAATGCCTAGTGCGAGAAGTCCCCGGCCGTTGATCGTCGAGATCGACGATCGATCTTGTCTCTCGGCGAGCCGCCTCGTTGCTCATGTACGCCTCTCGACGGTAGATGTGGTCACCGTGTTGCGCATGCCACCGGAAGTGCTGCGACCGTCGCGCGGTCGCAGCCACCGTTTTTGCTGCCGCCGTTGACCGCGGCTGTTGCCGGGAGCCGTCCGTCGAAACAAACCCTCGGCGGGTAGCGTCGCCGTTACGCTACCCGTCGAGAGGGGGGAAGCCACCCCCGCGTGGCGTGTTCGGAACGACGCATGGGGGTTCGCGCGAAACAGCCCCCTAGCGCCAGCGTGACCCCCACGCCGGCGCTCGCTCACGCGCTCGCTCGCTCACTCCTCCTCTTCCTCGCTGTTGCGGGTCAAGCCAAACCTCCTGGCATGTTTTCGAAAAACGGAAAATGCCTTGAGTGTCCCCAAATCGTGGGTGAGGCCCCGAATATGCCAGAAAAAAGAGGGCACCTCGTTACATTCACCCCCCCTGTCGGAGGCGCGACGTCTCGGCGCGCCTAAGATACTCCTGGAGAACAGTGTTGGTACCCCCGACATGGAAGTTGGCCTCTGGTTCCCATGAGTTATGCTCAGCCGGGCACCCCTTCCACTGCACCAGAAACTCACGTCGTCGTCCCATCTGGCGGTCCGCCAGGATCGTCTCCACCTCAAACTCCTCACTTCCTTCAACCTGGACAGTAGGAGGTGGAGCTGTCCCGCGACCCTGGAAGTTGGTGTTGGGGTCGCGATAGGCACGAAGCAGGGAGATGTGGAATACCGGATGAATGGTGTAGTGAGATGGCAGCTCCAGCTTGTATGAAACGGCCGACCGCTTCTCGAGAATGCGGAACGGACCCACCCATCGTGGCTTGAGTTTGGGACTCCCAATTCCCATCAGCTGCAGGTTAGCAGAGTTCAGCATCACTTGATCTCCCACTTGGAATTCCTCTGCAGAGCGATGCTTATCAGCCTGCTGCTTCTGCTGCTTTTGTGACTTCAACAGCCGTTGCCGCACCACGTCCCAAGTGGTGGCAAACCCTTCAGCAATCTGCTGCACAGCCGGAAGAGATGTTGCCGTAGCAAGGGCGGCTGGGCTCAGTGGCTGGTGGCTATAGACCACCTCAAACGGTGACTTTCCTGTTGATGCTGACACCGCTGAGTTGTAGGCAAATTCTGCCACTCCGAGCTTCTCCTCCCAACCCTCTTGATCCGGTGGGACCATGCTCCGCAGCAGCTGCTCCAAAGTCTGGTTCGTGCGCTCTGTCTGTCCATCGCTCTGTGGGTGATATGCCGTGGTCAGCTGCACTCGTGTGCCCAGCTTCTCCATGAGATCTCTCCAAAACTGCGAAGTGAAGCGTGGATCGCGATCTGAGACCACCAACTACGGCACTCCATGCAGCTTGATGACATGACTGAGGAGGAGTTGAGCTGTCCCGGCAGCTGTGATGCTCTCAGGACATGCGATGAAGTGTGCCATCTTGGAGAACCGGTCCACCACCACCAACACCGTATTGTTGCCCTACTGCGTCACAGGCAACCCGCCGATGAAAGCAAGCGAAATGTCCGTCCATGGCCTCTCAGGTACAGGCAATGGTTGNTGATGCTGACACCGCTGAGTTGTAGGCAAATTCTGCCACTCCGAGCTTCTCCTCCCAACCCTCTCCATCCGGTGGGACCATGCTCCGCAGCAGCTGCTCCAAAGTCTGGTTCGTGCGCTCTGTCTGTCCATCGCTCTGTGGGTGATATGCCGTGGTCAGCTGCACTCGTGTGCCCAGCTTCTCCATGAGATCTCTCCAAAATCGCGAAGTGAAGCGTGGATCGCGATCTGAGACCACCGACTGCGGCACTCCATGCAGCTTGATGACATGACTAAGGAGGAGTTGAGCAGTCCCGGCAGCTGTGATGCTCTCAGGACATGCGATGAAGTGTTCCATCTTGGAGAACCGGTCCACCACCACCAACACCGTATTGTTGCCCTGCTGCATCACAGGCAACCCGCCGATGAAGTCAAGCGAGATGTCCGTCCATGGCCTCTCAGGTACAAGCAATGGTTGCAGCTCCCCTGGTGGCTTGGTCCTCCGTGCCTTGATGCGTTGGCACACATCGCAGCTGCTCACAAACCTCTTGTAATCAGTCGCCATTGACGACCACCAATATTGGCGTGCCAAGGTTTTGAGCGTCTTGTCAAAGCCGAAGTAACCCAAGTAGTGGGTGTCATGCGCCTCCTCCAGCAACAACTGCTTCAATGGCGCATAGTCCGGCACGACAATCCTCCGCTCCTGGACCCTTCGCCAATACACTCCATCCCACGTGGCGTCTTTCAGCGCACCACCCGTGAACTCACTGTCCACGCCATAGCCGTGCTTGAACAGGCTATGCATGACTTGAGATCCCATCAACACTGAGATGGCATTGAGGCTCAAGTCCGGCCTCCGCGACAGAGGATCTGCCGGGTTCACCTTCCGAGGCTTGTACTGGATCTCGTAGTCAAAACTCCCCTCAAGAAATTCCATCCATCGAGTTTGTCGGCGACTGAGGTTTGGTTACGTCTTCAGGTACTTCAGGGCGTAATGGTCCGTGAAGACCACACAGCGCCGCGACTCGAGGTAGCACCTCCAGTGCTTGAACGCATGGATCACCGCCAGCATCTCCTTTTCGTGGATTGCGTAATTCAGCTCCGCACCTCGCACTTTGCGAGACGCGTACGCAATCGGCTGCGGCCCTTTCCCGTGATCCTGCATCAGCACCGCCCCAATGGCATAGTCGCTTGCGTCCGTCGCCATGACGTACTCCTTGGATGAATCCGGATGCACCAGAACAGGAGCGTCACACATGGCAGTCTTGAGCTCCTCAAAGCTCTTCTGCTCTTGATCGCCCCATTCCCACTGGTGATCCTTCCTCAGCAGCTGAGTCAGTGGCGCACCCTTTTCTGCGTACCCTCGGATGCATTTCCGGTAGTAGTTGACCAACCCCAGGAACACCTGGATGTCACGCACGCACTTTGGTGTCGGCCACTGCTTCACTGCTTCCACCTTTTTTGGGTCCATGCGGAGACCCTTGCCGCTGACGATGGGCCCAAGGAACTCCACCTCCCTTTTCTCAAACTCACACTTGGAGAGCTTGGCAAATAACTTCTCTCTGCGAAGAATTTCCAACACCTGCCGAAGATGTTGCTGATGCTCTTCCAGAGTTTGGGAGTAGATTAGGATGTCGTCGAGGAACACGACCACGAACTGGTCCAGGTGAGGGTGGAAGATCCTGTTCATGAGGCTCATGAACGTTGCAGGAGCGTTGGTCAACCCAAACGGCATCACGAGGTACTCAAAATGACCGTACCGCGTCTGAAACGTCGTTTTCTCCACATCCTGCTCCGCAATCCGGATCTGATGGTACCCCGAGCGCAAGTCAATCTTGCTGAAGAACTGCGCTCCCCTCAGCTGGTCAAACAGCTCCTCGACCCTTGGCAGCGGGTACCGGTTCTTGATCGTTACGTTTTTTAGTGCGTGATAGTCCACGCACATCCGCAGCTCCCCTGTCTTTTTCTTCACAAAGAGGACCGGTGCAGCGTAAGGTGACACCGACGGTCTGATGAACCCCTGCTCCGTCAGCTCCTCCAACTGCTTCTTCAGCTCACCCAGCTCATTATCGCTCATGCGATAAGCAGCTCGTACCGTTGGAGTTGCTCCCGGAACCAGATCAATTTTGTGGTCGATGTCCCGCTTTGGTGGTAAACCTTTTGGTAGCTCAGCAGGAAACACGTCACCGTAGCTGTCCAATACTCCCTTGACGCCTTCCGACAGCTCTACTACAGGTGTTATCTGCTGCTCTCCCTCCGGTTGCTTTGTCTCCGCTGCCAACACTTCCACCTCTTCAGCTACTGCCTTTTGCCGCATCCACACAAGGTACACTTGATCCCCCTTGCGCTGACAGCGCTTCAGCTGCACGTAACTCAACTGCGGCACCTTGCCTACCTTAGAGTCCTTGTCCTCTGCCCACAACGGCAAAATTATTTGCTCTCCGCATTTCTTCACTTTCACCTGGCTGCGCACCCAATCCACAGCAGGATTCCACCGGTGCAACCAGTCACGCCCCAAAATGGCGTCGTAGGTGTCCATCGGGCACGTGCGAAAGTTCACATCGCACGACAGCTTGCCCAGACGGATCCTTAGAGGCTTCAGAGGCAATCCGCACTCCAGCTCCCCTTGCACCAACTTGGCCGTAGTTGGCTTCCCGGGTAGCCGTGCAAGCCCCAACCTCTTTGCAAGCTCGTCGCTAAAGAATGAGTGCGACGCGCCGCAATCCAGCAATGCTTCAATCTGCCGGCGAGTATGGTGCCCCTCGCCGTTCGCAGAACCAGCCGATAAAATTTCGGCTTTCAGGAGGATCCCTGGAACGCTCCCGCCTCCTTCGCTCCGCAGCAATACACTTGGCAGCTCCCTAGTTGTCGAAGGACTTTCGGGGCTGGTGTTCGCTGATGCGGACGAAGCTTTCCCAGCAGATGGCCGCCCGCCACTCACTGCTGGTTGCCGTTTCCCTGCTGCTTCTTCTTGCAGTCCTTCTTGTGGTGCCCAGGCTTCCCGCAGATCCAGCAGTTCCTACCACGCGGCTTGCTCTGCTGCTGGCTTCCTTGCACTGCGTCGATCTCCATGGGGTCAGCTTGTTGGTGCTGTGCTCGACACTGAAAATTCTCTTGCTTCTCACGGAAACCCCCCTCGATGGTAGCGTAGCGCGTCAATGTGCTCAGCAGTGGCTACCATCGCCTGGAACTCCGTGATTCCACTGAGTGCCAGCGTGCGCTGAATTTCTGTCTTCAAACCGTCATGGTACTTGTCTACCATCTCCGGCTCGCTCATGTCGTCGATCTCTGAGCACAACGCCAAGAAACGGCGTGTGTACTCCTGCACCGAGCCGATCTGCTTCAGCTGCTTCAGCTTGTTGTGCGCGACCATGGAGGCGTTCACGAGATCAAATCGATCTCTGATGGCTTGCTCGAACTGCTCCCATGTCGTCGGCACGCGAGCTTCAGCTTGCCCCGCGTCTGGCTGCCACAACACGGCATGTTGCACAGCTGCGTTCCCACCTCCACCTCGAGTGGCCAGCATATTCAGCTGCCTCCACCACTCCAATGCTGCTCCGTGTAGCAGTGTCACTGCGAATGACACTCGCACAACATCGTCCTCTGGAGGGTGACCCAGAGCCCCAAAGTAGCTGTTCATTGCGAACAACCAGGTCCGAACGCTTGCTCCCTTGACAGAGGGATTAAACGCTTCCGGAGCCTTTGGCTTTGGTCTCGGCGGACTCCTTGACCGGGCCGCCCCAACCTGTCCAGCG